>MU228371.1:55758-71080 GCA_018584345.1 Thuja plicata | reverse complement strand
TATGCAATTGATTTTTCAATTGTATAAATCAAATCAAAGGGGATCAAATCCAACCCAATCACCCTTCCATGGCTAATTTAATTAAAAGATGGAGTTATTTAATTCCTAATTTCTTTGAGACAACCAAAAAAATTTCCCTCCATTTGAATATGCCTCAAAGCTTTTGACTTAACCAAGCTTTGATCATGATCAACACACTCTACCCCCTACCCTTGGGAAAATACTATAAATACAAGTAATTTCCTTTGTATTTGGATCCAAGATTTCAAGAGCCAAAGCATCCTTATTATAGGCATATTGATAGCAATATTAAGAGCATATTGAGGAGCATTTGAGATATTTGAGAGAGTTTTTAGCATTTGCATTATCATTTAGTATCATGTTTAGGAGTATTTGCTAATTTTCTTTCATGATCTTGGAGCATTTCTAAGCATTTTAAGCATTCTAGCTAGATTTGAGCATTGAAATTCATATATATCTCATTCTAGGATTGTCCTTGAGAGAGATTAAGCCTGAGAGCTCTCTTAACAAAGCTTGGAAAGAGAACCATGAGATGATATAGATTTAGCTTCAATTCTTTAGATTAGTTTTGTATTATCTTCCATAGAATTGTTGTCTTTTATCTTAATTTCATGAAGTTGTATTTTCTTACACACAGGGACAATGGAAAGCAATGTGCTCCACCATCTCTTCCTCATGGAAGCATATAATACATCTATTAGGGATGCTCAAACCTATGCATTTTAGGTTATCAATGGTAATGATCTTATTTCATAGTAAAATCCAAAAGAACATATTTATTTTGGGGATAACACCCTTAATCCAAGCATTGGACCAATAAGGTAGATCTTCATGATTATTTACCATCATATTGATCACGGAGGAAGTGGAGTAGCCACCTTTAGGATTCATTTTCCATATTAAAGTATCTTCATTTTAATTAAAAATCATGGAGAGAAAATTTATTTTTAGCTGAATTAGATTAGGGTTAATAATCTCTATGTCCTTCCATTTGTCCTTGTCCCAATAATAAACAACAAAGTGACCAAACTTATTTTTGCAGATCAAGGTGAAAGGAACCCATTCAAAGTGATTAATGAGAGGAGCATCATTGAGCCACCGATCTTTCCAGAACCTAACTCTATCACCATTCCCCACTTTCCATTAAGTGCCCTTAATAATATTATTTTTGTTCATATATTGGATCTAGTGGGGTTAGCATCAGAGTTTATAAGACTACCCAAAGTTGGGAAATTCCTAGCATATTTGTTTCTCCATATTTGATTCCATTCCCCATTATAATGGTAGATTACCCATATTTGTTTTGAGAGAAGGGAACTATTCATCTTTCTTATTCTCCCAAGACCCAATCCACCCCTTATTTTAGGCCTACAGACTTTCTCCCAGGAAATCATAGACATTCTCTTTTTCTCCTTTGCTCCAATCCATAGAAAGTTTCTTTGGAATTTTTAATGGCCTCAACATACTTTCTCGGGATCTTAAAAAGACTTAGAGAATAAGAAGGAATACTTTGTAGGGAATCTTTAAGAATCTAAACTTTCCTAGCTTGACTAAGAAGGGTACCCTTCCAACCAACTAAATTTTTATTAAACTTGTCCACAATAGTGCTCCAAAAGGAATCCAGGGGATTGAGAAAAAGTGGGAGACCCAGGTACAAAGATGGAAGATTATCAATTTGACATCCTAGAACATTGTTGATCCTCTTTTGTCGGCTTTCATGAGTATTTACAAAGTAAACACTACTTTTAGCCCAGTTAATAAGTTGTCCCGTAGCTAATCCATAATTGTTGAGAGTGTTCCTTAGAACCTTTGTCTCCCTTATAGTGGCCTCCCCTACAATGATTGAATCATCAGCAAAATTCCGATGATAACAAACCAGGGGAGATGATGAAGGATGAAGACCTTTGAAAAACCAATGTACACATGCTGAGAAATATATCTCCCTAAATAATCTGCAGTTATAACAAACAGAATAGAAGACAGTGGGTCACCCTGTCTCAAAACTTTGGAGGATTTGAAGAAAGGAGAGGGGGTGCCATTGATCAGAATAGAGAAAGTAGCATAAGAAACTAGTTGCATAATTAGATGCACACTTATCTTATCAAAACTAAATTCCAAAAGGGTTTTCTATAAAAAATTCCATTCAACTCAGTTATAAGCTTTAGATAAGTCTAGCTTAAGGATAAATCCCTATTTTTTAGCCAACGCTAAGGAGTGAATGTTTTCATGGACTGTGATTATGGAGTCCAAAATTTGTCTTCCTAGGACAAAACCATTTTGTTGAGGTGCTGTAATTGAAGGAAGCAATAAAACAAGCTTGGATGTAAGAATCTTAGAAATGATTTTATAAAAGGAATTGCAAAGACTAACAGGACGTACCATATCTAGGGAGTTAGCTCTGACAAATTGAGGTAGGAGGGACATAAAGATACCATTGATCTCCTTTAAGATACACTTGGACCCAAATAATTCCTTGATAGCACATGTAACATCTTTACCAAGGATGGACCGGTAAATCTAAAAGAAAAACATAGGGAATCCATCTGGGGTAGGAGCCTTATTACCTTCAAATTAAAAGACAACCTTCTTAACTTCAACCCCTGAAGGTATGACCCTAATCAAGGAGTTCTGATCTTCATTGATAAGAGGAGGAATACATCGAATCATATTATCTTGGGTTATCTAGTCTAGATTAAAGTATTGGGAAAGGAGATCAACAAACTAATCTTTAGCCTCCTGTTTGATTTTGTCCTCCTCTTCAATTCTTCCATTATTCACCTTAAGTTTTGAAATTATGTTCACAAATTTATGTTTCAAATTAGCCATGTGGAAATATACAGTGTTCCCTTCCCCTTCAGCCAACTAGAGAGATCAAGCTCTTTGTTTCCAAAAATACTCTTCCTTAGCTATAATATCATGGTATCTCTTGAGAATTTTATTTTCGTCTAAAATAGAGACATTGTTATACCCATCTTCTTGAATTTGATCTTGAATTTTTTAAAGATAATCTTGAATATAGGATTTGGAAGAGAAAATCTCACCAAAGCATTCCTTATTCTAGTTCCTAATACCGTCCTTAACATGTTTGAGTTTCTTGACCATTCTAAACATAGCAGTGCTCTCCACATGAATTTGTCACCAATATTTAATTTTATTTTCCAGATTAGGATGTATAGTCCACATATTATTAAATCTAAAAGGAAAACATATTCTACCTTTAATAGAGCCAGGAAAGAAAAAATAAGATAATGATCCGATCCAATGCTGGCATGAGCAGACAAAGAATAGAAGTATTGACCATAAAAATCATTATAAATTAGAGCTCTATCCAGATAGACTTGAATCAGGGCTTGTCGAGATCTTCTATTTGTCCATGTATACTCAACACCCTAAAGATCCAAGTCATGGAGGGAATGAGAGTTGAAGTCCATCAAGTCCATTCTTCTTTCTAGTTGAGAAGGGCACCCTCCAAATTTTTCATGATCCTTTAACGAGGTATTACAATTTCCTATTATAAGCCATCTTTCATCTTTGAATCCATATCTGACATCTTCCAATCTTTTCCAAAATTTACTTCTCCCCTTTAATGTGTTAGGAACATAGATATTAGTAAGAACCCAAGAAGTACCATCTTTAATATTCTAAAATCTAATGAAAGCTATGTTATTGTCCTGGATAATGACATCACCCCTTATGATATTTAGGTTTCAGAAGGTAGCAATACCACCCAAATCTCCCTTAGAACTACTACCACTAACCCCTCCATGCTTAAAAAAATTTATCATCTCAACTTTCTCTTTATTCATCTTAGTTTCATAAATAAGAAAAATGTCTGGATTATGATCTCTTATCATATTCATAATTATGTCTTTCTTTTGAGGGATATTCAACCCTCTTATGTTCCAGGATATAACTTTCATTTCTTCTTTAGAGAGAAAACCTCTCTGAGGGTTTTCTACATTCCATCTGCTATATTTTTACTAGCCTTCACATTTATCTTCATAGCCTATGATGGTCTACCCTAAGGAGAAGGGATCAATCCCACATCAACTGTCAATTTGATTGAAGATCTAGAAATCTTAGGATTTTTTGGATGACCCTATTATTTTTTCCTCTAGATTTTCCATTCTCAAATATTTGGGTAGAAAACCCCATCACATCCCCATTCTCTTTTCCCAAAGCCTTTTTAATCTCCATAATATCTCCCCATTTATCTGTCACTGGGTAAGTACTCTTTACCAGATATACAAAACTCTGAGATATATTAGAGAGACTAGGAGCCAAGATATTACAATGTTGGGCATCCTGGAAAGAATCCTCATTTCCCTCCAGACAGGAAGATTCACGATCCTCTTCACTTGAATCTTTAATCTCACCCTCCTCAACCTTATCAAAGGATATTGAGTTGTTCTCCTCATTTTTCTTATCTAAGGAATAACCTACAACCTGTAAAATGGGTTCCTCTTTATCCAAGTTGGAGCTTACATCCTCTTTGGGATCCTCCTATTTTTTATTTATTTTGTTAGGTTATGTTCTTGATGTGTGGTATTAGGAGACTCATCCCCTCTAATTGCATTCTCATTTCCTTCATTCATTGGAATTTTCACTATATCCACAGATTTGTCTGTATCATTTTGCTCTAGTTTCTTTCCATATTTTTCTGATTTTTGGAATATTTATTCTCTTCTCCTTAGGTGGCTTAGAGGGACACCTCTTGGCCTAATGACCCACCTTATTATAGTGAAAATAGGCAAATGGGAAGATTCATATTCAACCTTCTGATCCCACTTTCCTAGTTTTGAAATAATATTGATAGAGTCAGGCATATCTCCATCATGGACAATGCCAACACATATTCTAGCATGAGTGAGTCTTCTCTTGAAGGTCGTAGCTGGGTCAATAGAAATGAGTTTTCCAAATGAACTAGCTATCCTTGAGATAATATCTTCAACCCAATATTCCATTGGAAGGCCTGAAAGCTTGATCCAAACAGGAGCTTGAGTAAGGAATGACTCATCATTAAGATTCATGTTTAGATGCCATTTTTGGAGGACTAAGGATATTTTTCCCACCATCCAGGGACTCCCTCATAGGATCCTAACTCTATCATCTTCACATGAAAAAGAGAAAGAGGAAAACACCTTAGTCATAACAGTTATATCCACCCAGCCATTCAAAATCCATTTCCTAAGAGAAAAATCTCTGACCACCTCAATATTGGGTCTTGGTCCTAAGAACTTCCCAACCAGATAGTTCATCATTAAAGCTATGTTATGATCTATAACAAAATTCAGAACAGAGATAACAAATTGACCCTTTTTTGGATTAGATATGTTTATGACTTTACGCAAAGATGACTTACTGGAAGGTTCAATTCAAAATATTGAGGACCATATTTTTTCCTGAAAGCCCACTTCTAGTTTACAAATATTTCCCTAAATGGTCCCCCTTTCAGGTCCCCAGGAATCAAGAAAACCCTTGATACATAATTAGGGGGTTTTTTCTTCTACCCAGATGCCTCCTTGCTATCCTTTCTCCCATCCATAGACTATTCTGTATCTTGGGACAAATTCCCACCCGACACATAATTTAAAATTTGAACCTACCCACTCTCCCTTCTAGTGTTATGTGTTGTTGTGTTTAAACAACCATAGTAAGGGTAAAGGTAAAGGTACCATAAAAGGTTATATCTCATGAATGTTAGTAAAGGTAATATAAAAGGTTGGAGAATTGGTGAATACCCGTTTGTGGATACTGTAACACCCCAAAATTGACATCTTGCAACACTAACCAATTTTGTTGCATTTATCACTCTTCTAGATCATCTAAGTCCTATTGTACTAGGCAATTCTGAGTCTATACATTATATTTGCATTAATCATACATTATATTTAATTCCTAAATATCTATTTGGCTAAATAAACCTTATGATAAAATTAATTTAATTAATAAAGTCCTAGCAATTTAATTAATTTAAATTCACCCTCTTTAGCTAAGACACATGATAAAGGAATTAAATGATATTTAATTATTAAATAAATATCCTCATTTTCAATAATTAAATTTAATTATTCAGATAATTGAGAAAAAGCAATTATGAGGTCATATTTATTTAATTAATTGGATAATCGCTCAAAAATCTTTCTTCTGTTCAGAAATAGAATCTTTGAATTAATTGTGCTTTAAAGAGAAAGAAAACAATTAAAATAAAATAAAACAGAATTAAATCAAAGAAAGAAAACAGTTAAAGCAAAGGGAAAATAATTTATTATTTTCTCTTAAATAAAGCTTTCTATCTTAAACTGGCTTTTCTATCTATTTTATTTCAAAAGAGGAAACTTTCCATTCTGAACAACTTCTGAGTCTATAAAAGAACTCTCATTCTCTCATTCAAACCCCCACTCATTTTCATGCATTGTTAGAATACTGAATTATTGCCACATTTCTTGATAATCTCATATAGAATAATTTCTTTTTGCAATAAATTACTTTCAAATTCTAGAATAATTGCATTGAAATCATGTCTTATATTAATCTCACATCTTTCAATTCTTAGAATAATCTTGCATTTAATTTGCACTCATGGAGAAAAATCCTTCATTCCTCGATTGGTCCATGGTTGTGAGACTCTCATTCTGAGAGCTATTTCAAAAACCCCATCTGGATAGAAGGTAAAAGGTCGAATCATGTAGGCAGATAGGATGAATAATCTCATATTCAGTCTTGTGTGTACCTGGTGAAGAAGGACTATGTTGAAGTGTATGGTGAGTTAACAAGGCCAAATTTACCACATACAGCTACTTGTTGCAGGTTTCCAAAGGTTTGTGGTGATCAATTGTGAGATTTGAGAGTTAGATACGAGTGCTTGTTTCCAGCTCATGAGGGTTTGAGGACTTAGCATTTTTAGTTGGAGAGTTAGATATTGAAATGCTTGCAGTTAGTCACAAGGTAAAATGGGTTGTCAGTGATAAGAGTTGTGAGTTAATGAGTGGTTGTCGCCAAGTCACAACAATGCATGTTGCTGAGGTGAAGGTTTGAGCCCATGAGGACATGTCAGGTGTCATTTATAGGAGATTTATTTACATGAAAAAGAAAGGTGGCGAGATTGAAGATGTAAATAGGAAATGATTATTTTTCAGTGGCAGGCCAAACAAGGGAACAAAGAACAAATTAGATTTTCAGTTGGGAAGATAAATGTTTTATAGTTAAAACTTCAAGTGGGATATATGAAACAATTTCTTTTTGATATTGTAAAAATGATAATAAATCAAATAGGGAATATTTCAATTGAAAAGCACAGTCCAAGCATGCAGATCAAATATTTTGAGTCAATTGGACAAGGAGGAGGAAATTTTAGCAAATCAAATTTGATGATAAACATGTGTCAACAGTAGTACATCTAGGATTATTTTCTTCTTTATATATTCTCTTTCTTCTCTATTGTAGGGGTTTCAATTTTGAATATTTTCTCTTCAAGTTTGTACAAATTAGTTTTCTCTTAGTTGTAGGTTGTAGTTAGAGTATGTTGATTGTAATAATTTTGTTGTTATGAACAATGGTAGACCAATTAGTGCAGTTTAACTGCTATCATCATGGATTTGTCTCCAATTTTGTGTGTTTAGACCATTTGAATTAAATATATCAAGTATTCTCAATTCATTCATGCAAATGTCTTTTTAGTTGTGTTGTTTCAACATTGTTCTCTTTCAAGGAAATGGCTAAATTTCTTTGTCTGAACAATAATGGTCTTAAGTGATTGTATTCAAACTTATACAAATTTTAAATATCAAGGATATTGGAGTTTTTCTTCACATTTGATGTGTGGTGTGTAATACATGCTAATAGGTCTCTTCCAAGGGAAGAGTTAAATTATGGAGCAAGTATTAGTAAGCTTTAATACTAAGTTAGATTTCATAAGTAGAACATTGTGATGATATAAGTAGGGTTGTTGGTGCAAGGCAACAACATATTGAAATCTTGTTGGTTGAGATTATTGTTCATAAGAATTTTATTATGGATGTGTCTTTGAATCTGTAACCCATGATATAGGCACTGGTCTATGTGGATATGAAGTATTTTTAGAAGCAATCTTAAATCATATTTAGATAATTTCAATTTTATGTTGATTAGTGTAGGACTGGTTTGATCTAGTTCTCATTATACTTAATGCAAGTGGGATTTTGCATAAGATTGGTAGAGTTTTAAATACCCATTACCTATAGGTCTGATAATTTTCCATAGTTGTATATCTGCAAGGTGTTATATGTTAAATGGTTTTTGTATGTGCAGATTATGATTAGCTTCCTGAATGATGTGGAGCTCAAAGTGAAGAAGGATTGTATTCTTTGTTAATGTTGGCTTTTCCTGTCCACGATTTGTAGATGATGAAGATTTTGTGAGTTAGGTGAAGATCCTTAAGTCTAATTCCCATATTCCCTTTTAGGATTGAGGGTTTCAAGAAAAAACACCAACAGGTCAACCATATTCCCTCAAATTCAACTCTTCCCTATTCATTATCAGTTAAGGATCGTAGAATCAATTAGAAATTAAGTCCTACTTGAGCCTATTAGGTCATCTTCCTTCTAATTTTACAATTAGGAAAATATGGATCCCCCACATATTCTTTCAACATATCCTATCCTCCTTTTTCTTACTGTACAATTACTTAAACCCATAATCCCATGTAATGTTTTCTCATGCTCAATCAACTACACCCTAAGTGCCATTACTTTAGAATGCCCCTTGTATGAAAATATCAACTCTAAAACCACTTGAAATATATCACACAAATACTTAACCACATTCTAGACATCAACCGAAATATATCAACAAATACCATTGTCATACCCATAATTAGTTATGGCTCAATTTTTTAACTATACCATTTTGTCCATCAATTGCTGCCTAATTTCTTTATAGCATTATTTCAACAATCATTTGTAGCCATAATTTTCAATTATGTTGCCCAATTAATTATTTGCAACATAATTTTTCAATTGTGCCAAAACATCTATCATTTTCACATTAGAAAAAAACATCTACACTATTTAGCATAAATTGTGTAGTTCTGCAAGTATTGCACCAAATCTAATGTCATGTGTATCATTGTGCGTCAAATGCTCTATTTCAGAATTGTCAATGCAGACATCAAAAGGCCTGTGACAAGAATGTAATTTAACTTTAATAATTAAGTAAAAAATCAGAATACCACTGTATTCTGATTTTTAATTTAATTATTAAATTTTAATTAAAAGCCTTGTCACGTGCCTTTTGATGTGTGTATATCTAGCTCCCTCTATTTGAAACATTGATTAAATTATTTCAAAATTATTTTCAATTAATTTTGTGCTTCTTTTAGGCATATTAAACATTCCTACTTTAATGAGGTAGTACTCCAAACACAGTAGATCAAATACAATACTTGAATGTCTTCATGTGCTCCAAATAGAGTAGATCAAATATGATCGTCGTCATCTCACTAGCTACTTCACATTATGAAGACTGAAAATTTATAAACTTATAAGTTAGCGGAGTGAAAATAAGGAAGAATGATCTACCGACTACAATTTCTAGCTCTCTAGATCCCTCCATTCACACCATAGCTTGTACTAATTTCCTTTTTCATCACCAATCCAACTTATTTCACACCTTTTATCCTATTTTACCCTATTGTTTCAAAGCCAAACCACTTACCCTAGTAAATATATTATTTTCAAGATTTTGACATAATTTTTTTTTTTTTTATCAATCTCTGGAGGGGATATCCTACCTCCATCCCTCGACCCACTACACAAAACTAGTGCACATCATCAACAACCTTCTCATACAAGTACCATTTCTTTAAAACAACATTTAAAAAAAAACATTGTCTAAAAAGGGGAAAAAATAGACACCTAAAAATCACTAACACATTTATCTCTAATCACTTTATTATTTCTCATTAATCCTTCTTTTGATAATAATTGAATAAATTTAAATATTTAATTAAATTCACATTATTCCCCTTTATCTTTAATAATTAAATAATTTTAATTATTAATTATTTAAATTTGAATTTTCCCTCTATTTTCATATTAATTAAATATTTTTTTATTTAATTAATTCACTAATTTTCCAATTTGATATAAAAAGTTAACTAATAATAATAACTAAAAATGTGAATGTCTTTGCTCTGCAACAATATAAAATAGTACAAAGGATTTTCAAGGTGAGCAGAGCTTCCCACAAAAACAAATTTTAGAAGAGGGGTGACAAATTGCGCTATCGAGGAAAGCTAGATGCCAAAGAAGAGTCCATAATAATAGCTCTCCTCCAAATCTTGTCACTTGGGAAAATAGAATTGCATTGGGACAACGAAGAGGATTTGGAAACCATTACACGATCTGTCCATCAATTGATACAAACGGAAAAAATCACACCCATCACATATGAAAGGTAACACATGGATCCATAGGTAGAATTCAAAAAGGCAAATTCTAAACAACATGATAGGGGTGAATAGAATTGCCTTAAGACTAGGGAAAGTAATAAAAGAGAAAACAAAGCTATCCTAGGAAAGGAGAGCAACCAAAAGAATCCCTAGAATAGAATGAAGATTAGAAAGCACAACCTTTGTAATCTAATCAAATATCATGCAATCTATTTGGGATCATTACTCAAATATTGGAATTTTGGTGGTCTAGAGTGGCTTCAACCAATCATTACAGAATACCACAAAGTGACGAAATACCCAATTCACCAACCAAGTAAGTATCTCTATCATAGACAATAATTTTTTTGGCATAACTGATGCAAATGTTTTTGAGTGTTGATTGGTACAGGTTTGATGAAATGAAGATCAGTTATTGTGTTTTCATTTATGTCAACTTGGTGTTGTATTTGTTGATGGTGTTCCTAATGTGCTGCTAAGTATTTATGTAGATGAATTATATTTTGCAATAGGAATTAGAGTGTGAAATCATGGTTGGAGACTCAAGGATGTCTTTAGATGCATTATGTATGATAGCATATGATGGAAACAAACATGGAGCAAGTTATGATTGATTGAAGAGTAGTAGGGAAGACAAAAGAACAAACAATGAGAAATAATGAATGATTTGATTGTTCTATCAAATTGGTATGGATCCAAATTTTGTGGTCATGATATGGTTATCTTGACTAGGATATGTTATTAATATTATGATCACTACATGATTGGAGTACTACAAGGCATCATTTCAGTTGACAAAAGGTCACTTTGTGCATGATAGGAAAATGTTTGAACAAGTTTGAGTAGTTGATGTTAGATTGGTGAGCAGTGATGGTGCGATCGGTTGTAGTGGATGTTTTATTGATCCAGGTGTTAAGGTAACGTGACATAATAGATTTGTGATGTTTATTTTCTATTGCATTTCTTGAGGTGATCATATCTAATCAAGTTTTGGAATCATGTTGAAGAAGTCCAAAAGGTTTGATTGTTCTTTATTCAAATCGAATGTGCGATGGATCTAAAGTCCAACACAGACTTGAAATTGTAATTAATAATTGGTAACATGTTTTAGGGTTCAAGGATCAAGAAGGAATGATTGTAATGAATGAAATTAAATGTTAATCTCTAAGTTCTGTTGATGATTAGTGACCAACACTTATTCATTCACTTAGGCATTTTTAGTTGGCTATCATTGTGTCCAAGCTAAAACTATGCAAGGCCGAGCAACATTGCCAAGGAGTTTTCAGTTTTCCTAGTTACATTGCCGAGCTGAGAAGGATATGGAGATGTTAAGTGCCGAGTGACAAAGAAGTCAAGTTTCGAGCAGAACAATTTTTGTATACATGTCTAGAATGATTCAAACTTTGAGGATAAGTGATCTGGCTGACTTATATAATCTTTTTGGGCCGACTTATGTATGCATTTAATATTCTTCTATAGAGTTAGTTAAGCATTTAATTGTTTTATCGTATGCATGAAAATTAATTGTAGTACCATCAAGGTATGGGTATTAGATCTTGATTGTTGATCTAGATCTTTCTATCAGACTTGAACGAATATATTAGATTGCTTCGAAACCCTATTTTATGTATGTGTGTGTAAGAAGAGCAGACGAAGTGTGGTGACTACATTTTGAAGTGAAATGCACAGAGGGTTATTTTGTTAAGAAGCAGAGATCTACCAGAGTGACAAAACAGTGAGTAGAAGAGTAAATTTATATAAGATTATGAGATCATAGAAGGTACTAGAAAGAGGAGATCTGTCATCAGCATCAGAGTGCATAATGAAGGATCAATACTTGAGACATTCTAATCATTGTATCAGGTGAAAATCTCTTAACATAGTGGTCCTAGCAAACCTTTCTTTATCTCCTAACAGAGTGCTTACTTTATTGTAAGTTGAAATCCTTTAACAGGGCAGATTGTAATGATCTTTAGCTCTTAACTGGGCAGACCTTTAACAGGGTAGATTACATTTTGTAATCAACATTTGTAGCCTTAATAGGTACACTTTATTACTGCAGTAGTGGAGAATTTTGTGGGTGTCATCCCCACCCCAATTTTACCTATTTGGGTTTCTGGGTTACCAAGTTATTGTGTTATGTGTTATTTATTTCATTGTGTGGATGCTATCTGAGATTACATTAGATTCATATATGTATGAATGTGGATCAGTTTGTTTTAAGTGTTTAAATTTGAAGATCTGATTCACCCCCCCTCTCAGTATCTTTCTTTCCCATTATTGTATTTCCAACAATTGGTATCAGAGCTCAGTTCTCTAAAAAGGTTATAATTAGCTTGAGAATATAGTTCTTGAGATGGAAATCTACAAGATGGGTAAAGTCATTGAGAATCAAAAGATTGATATTCAGCTAGCACTACAATAGCTTGAGACTGCAAGACAAGAATTAAAGAAGTCCTTAACTGCAAGGAAAGATTTGGCCAAAAAAATGAATGACACTCATTATCAGGAAGAGGACACCACAAATCTATTTCAGAATGGAGATTCTACTAAGAGTGATGCAGCAATAGTAGATCTACTAGAAAAGAACAGTGCACTATGTGAAGAAGTTAAAAACCTGAAAAAGGAACAAGAAGCCCAATCAATAAGAATGTGTGAAGTTGTTGAACAGAAAAAGAAAGCTGAAGATGAAAAGGATATGGTAGAAGAAGACAAGAGAATGATGACTACCAGACTTGATGAAAGAACATATGATGTACAAACAATGATAGTCAATCAAGTAGACATGGAAAATCAATTACTACTTATGAATCAGGAGATCAGTAGGAAATACTTGGAGATTATTAATCTTAGATCTGAGAACAGTCAATTGAAAGATGAATTGAGATCTGAGAAAGAAATTAATAATAGAGTGAATGATCCGACTGCTGCTATGAGCTATTTTGAACAACTAGTGGAAGCATCAAGAAGACCTAAAGATTCTTTTGGATTAGGTCACACTGAACAACATACAACCACTGAAGATGGAGAATCATCTAAGACAGGTGAAAGAAGGTATGCAAAGCCAAGAAACAACAAACCCATTTTCCACCACTATGGGAAACTAGGTCATACAACAAACATTTGCCGATGCAAGAATGGTAAGTCCAATCTGAAAACTAACTTTAATGGTTATTGCTTTAACTGTAATAAGTTTGGACATCAAGCACGTGAATATAAGACAAAGGCAAGAAAAGCACCTAGACTCAATGGAAATTGCTATAACTATCACAAATATGGTCATAGAGCTCAATATTGCAGATCTAAAGGTAAACAACAGTGGACATCAAAGGTACAAGAGAAATCACCAAGAAAAGGCAATACTCACAATTGGGATTACAATACATGACATAGTTGTCTTTACTGTGGTGAGTATGGACATGTTCCAAAAAATTGCATAAGGACACATTTCAGAGGAAAGTCTAAAAGTTGGATGAATGGAAGCCTAGTTTGTCACAATTGTCTGAAAATTGGTCACACAAGGAAAGATTGCAAGACTAGGGTACCTACTCCTACTATTGAGAAAATAAGGGAATATATGAACAAGACATGGGTTAAGAAGTATGAACCATGCAACAGTGAAGCTCGTGAAGTCGAGGTCACCCAATCTAATGGATTGGGTGATCACATCATCTCCAACTAAGAAAAAGAGGTATGTAAGGAACTGTATCTAAAACTCTTATCTTACATCAGTTCCTAACATGAAATGTACAAAAGTCCATATTTGCATATGTTAAAATGCACCAGGACATATTTTGAAGACAAATGCTGAGTTGATCCAATTAAACTATAGGTGCCGAGTACTATTCATGGACACTAAAGCCAAGTTCTTTAGTGAGTGCTGAGTTTTTTTGGCCGAGTAAGTTTTATGATGGTCAAGTTTTGTAAGCCTAGTGGGACGCAAGTTGTGTTAAAGCTGAGGACAGCTAGCTTGCACTAACTCAACAGGTAGAACATTCATTGCTTACCTACCTTGACCTTTCAAAGTCTATAAAGGATGAACAGTTGACACTTCATTTTTACCTTGCGATTTTTACTATTTACAGAGCGATTGAAGTAATTTGCAGTATTGATCTTAACGAAGTTAGCATCAAATGTTTCATCAGTGTGTCATTGGAAATCCTAAGGTGAATAGTACAAAGCGTTACTTGTCGAGGTAATCTATTTTCTCATCTTTCAAACTCTAATTTCAAGATTATGGCTGCAATTTCTTCCGCACCAGCTAAGAGTATGGAGGGAGAACAACAACAAATTTAGTTAGTACGGAGTGATGAATGTGAACCTCTCAACTTTCAAGCCGTTCCTGAAAGTGCAATTCAAAGTGATTTAATGGGAGCCCTCTCATCCATTCCACCCAAGGTACTTATGATCCATGATGTTCGATCATGTTATATGGTTAAGACTGGTGAAGTAGGTGATAGTGAATTGAGGAAATCCTACAACAAATTGTGTGTCGATGGAGTTCTGAAGGTAGAATTCAAAAATCTAGCCGACAAAGGGTTAAATCATGCCCTAGATTTTCCAAAAGGTTTCAAAGATGAATGGATTAAGGTTATCCTAAGCCAAGTTCATGATATGTGTATGTGGTTGGATAATGGACTAGTCAAGATCACCAAAAGCATGATTCATTGAGTGACTGGATATCCTGTAGTGAACGAAAAATGAACAATGAGGGATAACAACAAAGAAGAGATTACACTGAACATTGGAGCCATATGGAATAAAAAAGGTATGACTATCTCTACAATTACAGACCTAGAACTTGATTTTGGAGTAAGAGTAATAGCACATAAGTTCTATCAGTCGAGCAGATTGGATAGTGTTCCTTGTACA
>MU228371.1:39508-51556 GCA_018584345.1 Thuja plicata | reverse complement strand
TTACCAAGTTATTGTGTTATGTGTTATTTATTTCATTGTGTGGATTCTATCTGAGATTACATTAGATTCATATATGTATGAATGTGGATCAGTTTGTTTTAAGTGTTTAAATTTGAAGATCTGATTCACCCCCCCTCTCAGTATCTTGCTTTCCCATTATTGTATTTACAACAATTAAAATGTAATACATATTTTAAGGCATTTAATGCCCTAATGGAAATTTAATGTATTTATATGTGAATCAATGTATTATGCAAGTGTAGATCATGGATGCAAAGGTACGGTCGAGTGAAGAGAATAGAATCTCTAAAAGAAGTAGAAGTGTTGTTCTTAATTAGATATGAACAAGCAGAGGATGCATGCTATACCCAGATCATTGTACTTGTTGAATTCTAATAATTTCTGTAAGAAAATCCCTTAACTGGGTAGATCCTCACAAGCCTTGATCAGTAAATCCTTTAACCAGGTGACTCTTTAATTAGGGTTTAAATCCTTGAATAAGGTTACTCTTAACAAGGTAAAGCTCCTAATATGGCTAGAGCTAAATCCCTTAATCGGGTGACTTCTAAGTTCACAAGAGAAAAATACACAATATGGAGTGACATGATGAAGATCTATCTGAAAGGAATGGGGCCACAATTCTAGAATCATGTGGTGGAAGGGAAAATATGACGACTTCAAAATGGTGGAAGGAGAGAACATTTCTCAATATGGTCAAACAATAAAGGAAGTAGTTAGTGCTATAAAAGCTACCAGTGGTAACATTAAATAAGGTGATGTGGTAAGTAAAATGTTGAGAACCTTGCTACATGCCTATGCCATTAGATTTTATGCTATACAAGAATTGAGGACATTTGATAATGTTTCTGTTTGATGGATTGATTGGCAAGCTCACTGATTTTGAATTTAGTAACTATGATAATAGTATTCCTAAAGTTAAAGAATATTTTAAGGCATCTTTTTCATTAGCATAAGAGAAGAAGGGAAAATAGATAATTCATTAATCTGACTACATGAAAAGTTATTCCATGGAACTTGAATCTATCTTGGATGAAGAAAAGAAGTAAGAAGAACTTGAAGCATTACTTGCGAGAAGACTACCTAGAGGTACTAGTAAGTATATAGGAAAGCTACCTTTGAAATGATTTTCATGTAACAAGATAGGACATATTACCTCCAGGTGTGCTAATGGTGAACAAAAAGAGAAGATCAAAAGATTCAAGGGAAAATGAAAGAAACACTGCTAGGTTTTAGTAGATAAAGGTGTGACTGATGAAGAATATGATGACAATGATGAAGAAGTGATAGTGTTTATTGCGTTAAAAGAAGAAAATTCTGAAGATGAGAAGGAATTGGTCTCACACATGGAATATGGTAATGTATGGGTCACTGATAGTGGGTGCTCACATCACATGACCAGTGACAAAAGTAAGTTCTTAAAGCTAGATGAATTTGATGGTGGTGTGGTTAGGTTTGGAAACAATACAGCCTACATGGTAAGAGGTAAAGGCTCAATCCATTTGAATGGTAAAATAATTGTTAATGATGTATATTAGGTTTAAGGTCTTACATATAACTTCTTGAGTGTTGATCAATTTAACAACAAAGGTTATCATTTAGATTTCAAATGAGGTATGTGAAAAATATTTGGAAGCTCAAGAGATCTGATTTCTACTGGGAAACAAACTAGAGGAAACTTATTCCATCTGAATACTAATGTTGATAGTTGTTTGGTTACTAAGGTTGAAGATAGTTGGTCATGGCATAAAAGGTTCTGTCATATGAATTTTGATAATTTGATCAAGGTTAGTAAGTCAAATGATGTTAGGGGATTTCCAAAACTTGTGAAACCAGACAATGTAACATGAAAGGAATGCCAGTTGGGTAAGTTGACTTGTTCTACTTTCAGTAGTAAGTCTTTTTCATCTGAAAATATATTGGATTTAGTACATACTGATCTTTGTGGTCCTATGAGGACAAAGAATTATCATTGTGATAAGTATTTCATGTTGTTTAATGCTGACTATTCAAGAATTCTGTGGGTGACATTATTGAAGGATAACAATGAATCCTTCTATAAGTTCAAAGTGTTCAGGGAGCTCATTGAGATTGAAATAGGTAAGAGGTTGAAGTGTTTAATATCAGATAGAGGAGGAGAGTTCACTTCACGGGAGTTCATTGAGTATTGTGATGAAAATAGAATCAAGAGACATATGTCAGCAAAAAGGAATCCTCAAAAAAATGGAATTGTAGAAAGGAGGAAAAAAACTATAGTTGATGCTGCCAGGACAATGATGATTCAAGGTGATGTACCTAAGTCATATTAGAGAGAAGACATTAGCACTACATTCTACACAATGAATCAGGTACAAATGAAGAACGGAACCAGTAAGACACCTTATGAATTGTGGTATGGTCACACATCTAGTGTTAAATATTTCAAAGTTTTTAGTAGTAGATTCTACATCAAGAGAGACAATTTCACTATAAAATTTGATCCTAAGAGTGATGAAGGTATTTTATTGGGATATTCTACCAAAATAAAGACCTATAAATGTTTTAATAAAAGGAAGAACAAGATGATTGAAAGTGTAAATGTGAAGGTAGATGAATATATAGAGAAATATGATGAAACAAGAAAGTAAGAACCAAAAAATGATTAGGAAATTGTTTATGTGCAACCACAAGAGAAAGAAACTATTGAACATAAAAATGAGGAAGAAGTGGTTCAATGGGTGGAACAAGAAGAAAAAGCACCTAGACCTGAACCTGTTATTCCAAGGTATGTAAATTTGAATCATTTTGATAATCAGATCATTGGTGATAAAGATGCTGGAGTGTATAAAAGAAGGAGAATTAGAGAAAGTACATGTCTGATTTCACAACTTGAGCCTAAGACCATAAATGAATCATTGAAGAATGATGATTAGGTAAAATACATGGAAGAGGAACTCAATAAAATTAAGAATAATGAAACATGGACACTTGTCCGTAGACCATTAGACAAGAATATGATTGTTACAAAGTGGGGTTTTAGGAACAAGCTGAATGAAGATGGAGAAGTGATTCATAATAAGGCAAGACTTGTGTGTAAAGGATATGCACAAGAGGAAGGAATAGAATATGGAGAGACATTTTATCTTGTGGAAATACTTGAAGGGGTAAGAATGTTACTTGATTATTGTTAGTCCCAAGGTTAGATTACTGAGAGGGGGGGGGGAATCAATAATCTACCAAATAATCCAAACTTCTCTATATTAAAACTTAAACTAGCACTCACAAGATTAAACTTAATAACAACAAATGAAAATCATAAGCATCAAAATCTATCTACAAAATTAACACACATTTTTATCTCATGGAAACCCAAATAGGGAAAAAAACCATGATGGGGACTAGTACCCACTAAATGATGTACTCTTTTGAAGTACACCTTGTGAGGAGAATAAACCTGTTAAAGGCTTACAATAAAACTATTAGGTGCTACTCGGTTAAGGAATTTACCTTTGGACTATTAGGACCTTTACCCTGTTAAGAGTAGCCTTGCTAGAGAACTTTAAACCCTTGACAAAGTGTCACCTTGTTAGAGGATTTAAAATAAAAGACCTGTTAGGATCTACCCTATTAAGGGATTAACCTGCTATCAGGGAACAACAAAAATAATGATCTATAGAATATCGCTACCTCTTCTTGATCATATCCACTAAGAACACACAATTTTCACAACACACTTAACTCTTCCTTGGATTGATCACAACTCACACTTTACACCGCACTTCTTCAACACATAATCAACACTCTTAACCTTCAAATTCATCCATTATATACTAAAATTTTAAGTCCACCACCTTGATAAAACCCTAAATTATAATTTCAAAACATCCCGCTCAAATCCAACATGCCACATAACAAAATTAATTGCATAATTTTTTTCCAAGACCTCGTCGACCAATATAACAATTTACATAGAATGTTGTGTCAAGGAGTCAAACACATTTTGACCAAACACAAGCTTCCTCAAGAATCTTCTCCACATTCTAGCATCAATAAATGTGATTCCATATTATCATCTGTAATTATGAAGATATGTCACCAAATCGTGACTAACTCAATCGATCCTACCACAAACTTAACACTGATCACCAATCAAATGTTTATAACTTATCACTCAAGAACACAAATAATGTAACATGTTAACAACCCATGACCACATCACAAGATACAAAATAGATTTGTCAAGATATTGAAATCATTTATCACTTGTCATTAACTATTCTAGCAATTGTACTGTTATACTTCAACTAATCTCAAATTCTTCATACGATCACTTCAGCAATAGGAGTCATACATTAGACATCTTGAGACACACCTAAGTGTCCTCTAAAGATAGAAACCATTGAAACTCATCACAATCCTTCATTCATCATAACTATGTTTGGAAACATACTAAGAACACAAAGTCAATAATTGACATCAATGACAACATAATATCTGATCACCGTGTAATCAAATCTCATCATTACATCTCCCAAAATCATGTACCATTGCTGCATCATATATTCCAACACTTATGCTACCTATAAAAAGTTTAAAGTTTTCCAAATGGATGTTAAATATGATTTTATAAATGGGATTCTTGAAGGAGAGGTTTACATAGGGCAACTAGCTGGATTTGCATTGACTGAGAACAAGGACATGGTGTACAACCTGTAAAAGGCACTGTATGGACTGAAACAAGAACTTGTAGCATGGTATGAAAGATTACACTCTTATCTCATCAAGATTGATTTCATAAGAATAAGTGAATATAATAATGTGTACTTGAAGGTTGAAGGTGATAAGATATTGTTAGCTAAAGTGTTTGTGGATGACATAATTTTTGGAGGAAATGATGAGATGAGCTTGGACTTTGTAGAAGAGATGAAGAAAGAGTTTGAGATGTCAATGATAGGAGAAATTAAGTTCTTTATTTGATTTCAAATTTCACAACTCAAGGATGGTATCTATATCAGTCAGTCCAAGTACATAAAGGAAGTATTGAAGACCTTTGGAATGGAAGATTCTAGGCCATTTGGAACCCCCATGGTAACATAATGCAAGATATCTAAGGATGATGAGTCAAGTGCAATGGATGCAACTCTATACAAATCTACGATTGGTAAGTTACACTATGTTGTTCATAGTAGACCAAATATTGCACAAGAAGTTGAAATATTGGCCATATTTCAAGCTAATCCTAAGGAATCTCACATGGTAGTAGTGAAGAGGATATTCAGGTATTTGAAAGGGATAAAAGACTATGGTCTTTGGTATGCTCACAAAGGTGATTCATCTTTGAGTGTTTTTACTAATGTAGATTGGGAAGGAAACATTAATGACTGAAAGAGTACAAGTGGAGGAGAATTCTTCCTAGGAGGAAGACTTGTGTTATGGAAAAGTAAGAAGCAAAATTGTATCTCCCAATCCACTACAGAAGCTGAGTATGCAACAAAAACTATTAATTGTACACAAATTTCATAGATGAAGAAGATCCTAGAAGGTATCAAAGAGAAGATAACTAAACCTATGACTATCTACTATGATAATACAATTGCAATCAATATTTCAAAGAATCTAGTAATGTATTCCAAGACTACACACATTTCAATCAAATATCATTTCTTAAGAGAGAAAGTGCATGAAAAGGTAGTCAAGTTGGGAAATGTGCCAACTAAGGAGCAACTAGCAAATATATTCACTAAACCATTGCCTAAAGACAATTTTGAGTATCTGAGAGGTAAGTTAGGGGTTATTACCCTACCTTAATGACATTAAGATGTTGTTGTAAGAGTAAATCCAATGGACTCATTGATATCTTTCCTATTGGATTGATGTTAAAGGGGACTACTCCTTAGGGAGAGAAATCAGAGGCAAAGGGAGATGTTGCAATAGTAGGTGACCTATGTGTGTCACCTTTGACATTTTTTTCAAAGGGGGAGAAGAAAAAAATATAGGTATTGTGGAGATTATCAAAAGAAGACTTTGAAGGAGAAGACCAGGAAGGGAGAAGACAAGATGTTTGATGCATTAGCTAAGGGGGAGAAATTGTTATCAGATCAATGTGGTGTTTCCATAAATTCCAAAGGGGGATATTGTTGGCATAACTAATGTAAATATTGTTGAGTGTTGATTAGTATAGGTTTGATGACAAGAAGATAAGTTAATGTGTTTTCATTGAGGTCAACTTGGTGTTGTACTCTTTGACAATGTTCTTGACATGCTGCTAATTATTTGTGCAGATGAATTTCATGCTGAAGTAGGAATTGGGGTGTGCAATGATGGTTGGAAACTCAAGGATGTCTCTAGATTAATTCTATATGATCGCATATGCTAAAAAAAAACATGGATCATGTTATGACTGATTGAAGAGAAACAAGGCAGGCAGAAGAACAACCATCAATAAACAATGAATGGTTTGATTGTTTTATGAAATTGGTGTGGATCCAAGTGTTGTGGTCATGATATGTTTATCTTGACTAGGATATGTTATTGATACTATGATTTTTATAGGATTGGAGTACTACAAAGCATAATTTCCATTGACAGAAGATCACTCTATGCATGATAGAAAAAATGTTTGAACAAGTGTGAGTAGTTGATGTTAGATCGGTGAGTGGTGATGATGCAATTGGTTGCAGTGGATGTTTTCATGATCCATGTGACTCTTTGATTAGGGTTTAAATCCTTTAACAAGGTTACTCCTAACATGTTAAAGCTCCTAATAGGTCTGTGGGTAAATACCTTAATCGAGTGACTCCTTATATGGTATGGTCCTAACCGAACATCATTGCAAGCTCCTAACTGGGCTAGGCCTTTAACATGGTGCATTTCATAAGAGTACAAATACTTGTGGGTATTAATTCCCATTGTGGGTTTTCTCTCTAACCAAGGGTTTCCATGATAAAATGTTGTGTCACTTTGTTGCATACTTGGATGTTTATTTGATCACTTTGTTTATTACTACACAATTTATAAGTAGATGAGTATTGTTTAACGGTTAATGAAAAAATTTGATTTGATAGATTACTGATTCACCCCCCATCTCAATAATCTTGGACCTTATAGTTTTAACAAATTTCCTATCAATCATGTACAAAAATGAAGAAATAAATAATGAAATACTCTATGGAAAACCATTATTTTTTTAAGGGATTATTTCTTTCATTTCATAAATTGGATTTCAAATTTTAAACCTACCTCCTATAAACCTGCTTACCCAAAATGGATTAAGTTAGGGTCACTCCCAATAGAATAGCATCATCTTGAAACCCTAGAAGTAATAAGAAACATGATGAGGTCCTTTATAGGGTATGAAAGAAATCAAGGAAATAATTTAACAAAAGAAGTCAAAATTATTATAAATATAGATCTAGGAGTCAAATCTCTAGACGTAGAGGAATTGATTAGTGAAAAAGGGAGCTGGTTTCTAAGACCAACCTTCTACAATGAAAATATAGAAGAGAGTAAAATCATCTACAAAAATTTAAAATTAATCGATCAATCAATAAAATTGTTAGATGACAACCAAAGTAAATCCAACCCAAATACATAAGTGTCTATTAAACACAATAATGAAAGAGACAAGTTTTTGGTGGAATTTCCAGTGGGAAAAGAATGCTTAGATAAGAAAGATAGAAAAAAATCTTCCAATCAGATCCCTCCAAGATTTGAAGAAGATAAAAAATAACAATAATTAAAAGCAAAGAAACCCTCCAAAAATTAATAAGAGATGCAAAAACATTCATAGAAGAGGCATGGAAAGAACTAGCACTCCTAGATCTGTCCAATGAACATCAAAGTCTAAAACAAGAAGATACAAATAAATAACAGGCTATCTAGAGGAAGGAAAAAGAGAATTAACAAAAAAAGGTAACAAATGACAATGAAGCCTTAGACAATAAGGATGGGTTTGATGCCACCTTTGATTTAGAAGTAGTATATAAATTTATGGGTATAATCCAAGATGAGGAGGAGAATGACAAAACAACCTTAAAAAATAACAGGTAATAGAAAGATTATTGGAAGATATGGAAAGAGAAGAGGCAAAAAAATGAGGAAGAAGATGGGATCCTAGAAAACCTATCAAAATAATTAAAAAAAAACAAAGGAAGACAAGATAGGCATTTCCTAGACTTTCTCTTGTAAAGAAAACTCAAACTGTGCCAAATTTATTAAGAAAAGGGGAAGGGAGTCCCTCACACAATTAAGGAAAAAAAAGGAGCTACAGAGGATCAAACAAAGATTGCAATATTATTCAATGAAAGGAATGGGAAGTTTCTTCCCAATGAGCCATGAAACTAGTAACATGGAATGTTAGGGTCATGAATACCCCTAACAAACAATGTATAAAAAAACATTGTGTTTTCTCACTCAATGCAAAAAGTGTAATACTACAAGAGACTAAATTAGATATGGAAGAAATAGAGTTGTTGAAAATAGGATAGGATTATGGAATATAGTATCCGTTGATGTTGAGGGAGCCTTTGAGGGACTAGGTGTCTTATGGGACCCAAGAATTGTAGCATTTGAAAAACTAAGAGGCCATAAAAACTGGAAGAGTGTTATCATTAAAAGTATTAACAATAATCTATGTTTTATTTTGGTAAATATGTATGGCCCTATACAAAACAAAAAATGAGGTATGGGAAGAAATGGAAGGATTTATGAATAATTTCCCATAATAGATTTTCATTATAGGAGGAGAATTTATTACTATACTAAAGTTAATAGAAAAAATGGAGGAATCACAAGAGAATCACAATCCCTAATCGATTTTAGGAGCTGGGTAAATTAAAACTATCTGATAGAAATCAAGACAAATAATGAAACATATACATGGAACAAAAAAAGACCAGGGTTCAGTCATATAGCATAAAATATAGATAGATTCTTCTTTAGAGGTAATCTAGCAGTCTTCCCTTACAATCCAAAATCAAAGTTACTTCCAAATTCTAGTTTAGATCACTTCCTAGTACAATTATTAATAGACAAAGAAATCAAACTCAAAAGATTCCCCTTCAAATTCAAAAAATTGTGGGTGATAGATGAAAATTTTATCAAACTTGTAGAACAATGGTGGAGGGAAGAAAAAATTCCAGGGTCTAATTTTTTTTGCTTTATATTAAAATTAATATCAATCAAAAAAAAAATCCTTAATTGGAAGAGAGAATTTTTGAAATATCTTTGAAATAAAATATAAGTTAGAGGAGGAAATAGAAAACATGAATAAAGAGGTTATAAAATAGAGTTGGTGCAGGAGCACTAAGGCCATGAAGGCACACTAGAATCACTTATTGATCCAAGGATAAATGAAGTGGTTAAAGACCTAGAAGGTCACTATTGATTGTAAAATGGCCAATAGAGCCATTAAAAAGATGTAAATGCACTAAAAAGTTCCAAATGATGTAATAGTGCCTTATTTGCAAAAATAATCCTTAACGGTCACTATGAGGTCTAGAGGACCTTAGGAAGAGCATTTTGGATTGTATTAGAGTGTTCAAGTATTAGATAGGTGTATAAGAAAAGGTATTTTATTTTATGGTCAAGTTGACATTGGTAGTTGTCAACTTGACAACTTTTTAAACTTGCAATTATGTAAACAGTCGGTTTTAGATTGTTGTCGATAGTTTTAGGGAGTTTAAAGTTGGTTATTCGGTTGGTTGTCAAGTTCGAGGATCTATTTGATAGAGATCCACATGAGTTTGAAAAAGAGAGGTAGATAATGTAGAGTATGGTGTGTGAAGAACCTTTGTAATGGTTTAATTCAATAAACAAAGAACATATTCTTGTAAACAGTCACATTCAGCCTATGAGACATAGTCACTATAGTTTTTGCAATCAACATTTGTTCTTTTGAATTTTTAATAGACTCATTACTCTCCCACCATATGTGGTTAATTTAATTGGTGGGATGAGTCTAATAACATGTATATTATCCTTGTATAGTGTTTATATGAAGGGATGTGCAGGATTGTGGAGGTGAGAGCACAAAATAGTGGCAAGTTGTTGATCAAGGGTGCACAATTTGACACCAACGATTAGCGTGATCAAACAATCTTAAGGATGGGGGTATTTGGGGATGGATCTTGGATATGGGGGTCCATGGAGATGTATTAGATCCACTGGGAGGAATTGGAGAGGTTTTTAAGAGTCCTTTGAGAAATCCTTAGCCTAATGACCGTAGAAGTGAGGGTTTGATGCCTAGAAGAATAGGTGAATTTTGGGTATTGGTGACCCAAAACCTTGATAATTTGGTGTTTATAATTATTGCCCAAGATTGTTTCATGGTTAGGAGTCAAGGGAGAAAAATATCTTAGGAGTTTCTTTGTAATTGGGTGCATTGTAGGCCTATTTGGTTGCTGCAAATGTAGTGGATCTAGTTGTTGGTCCAAAGTAACATATCATGGGTTTGGGATATGCTTTGTAGCATGGTTTCCCTAGTTGTTTGGGAATATATTGAGTTAAGGGAAGATTAGTGGTTGAATAGGGATACAAGGAGATTGAGTTAGTACAAACAAAGAATTGTAGACTAGGTTATGTGTAGTTGAGGACACATTGTAGATAGTATAGTGCTGATGTGGTTAAGAGCACATACAAAGACTCAAGTGTTAGTGACAGTTATTCGAGATTGAGTGAAGACTATTTTTTGATAGAATTTCTTAGAGAGTTTTTGAAGTGGGAAGTTGCATCTCACATGGTTTTTAAAGAGGTATCCTTATTGATCAGAGTATGGACTAGTAGGATATCACACACCCCTCTGCACCAAGTGGTATCAGAACAAGAGAAAGGTCTCAGGTTTGGAAGGTTTAGAGTCCTTTGTTTATTCTTAGAGTTGAATTATCCTCTAAGAGTGTTCCAAAGTGGTTTCTTGACATCTAAAAGATCCTAGATTGGTGAATATGTACCTGAAAAATTTAGAGAAGGAGGTGTAAAATTCTCTTAAAGCCTATTTGGCCAATAGGAGGAAAAGAGAAGAAAAGAGAAGGAATAAGAAAGAAGAAGAGGAAGTGCTAAGAAGAATTAGAGAAGCTTTGAAAAAGCACCAAAAGAGGTTGGAGTGGATTGCATCACTCCTTGAACAAGAAGTAGATGAAGAAGAGAAGCAAATTGGACACGAGAAAGTGGATGAATCTAAGGGAAAAGAGGTTCTACAATCTGAATTAGAGGTTGAAGTTGAAGTTGTTGATGGTTTCAGTAGTGAATCAAGTATTGAGGGGCTTGTATAAGAAGAAATTCTTCAGGTGAGGGAAACAAAATTTCCTTTGGTGAGGGAAGAAGACAAACATCATGGTAGTATGGATAGAGAGGAAGGCAAGATGACTAGTGAGTTGTTGGTATGCCTAGGTGAATGGCATGATGGCGAAGAGCAACAAGAGAGGGTAATAGGTGAGGAAGAACCCAACTATGAGGTCATTGGTGAGACTCAGAAGATAGTCATGAATGATGAAGAAGACTTGGAATGCCAAGAGGAGAGGCATGTGATCCAAGATGCATTGGTATCAATGGGAAGAGACTTCAAGTTTGAAGACAATGAAGATTTGCAGGTGACAAAAATGGTCTCAAGGCATGAGACTAAGGATGGAATGTAGATTTGGGACCAGATGGTGGTCTACGTTTTCCCCATAAGAGGCAAGCCTAGATTGGAGATGCATGAGTAAATAAAGGAGCAAAATCAAGATAAGATGCTATGGATCACTAATGTTGATCTTTTCAAACCGAAGGTGAAAATTAAATAGTTTCTATTTGCTAACATGTTGTATTTGTAGGTGTACGCCTCTCTCTCCGGTTTCCCACAGCTTTCCAAGGGCTGGGGTTAGTAGCCAAGGTTCACAATTGCATGCAAATCTATTAAGCAATAACTACTAAACAAAATGATCGAAACACGAGCAATAAAATGTACAAACAACGAAAAGGAAGACAAATGAATGCAAACCCTCCGAAGCTTGAAGCTTCTATTGTTTCTCTCTACTCCTTCAATAACGCTGTTCTTGATGCTCAGTATTGGCTGGG
>MU228371.1:0-39408 GCA_018584345.1 Thuja plicata | reverse complement strand
AGATGGGTGGAGTAACCCATGTGATCTGATTAGAGTTATCTCTTTGATGATAAATGAATATTTAATTCATTTATTTATTAATTGTTTTCAACATGTGAGATAATTGAATTCTTTTTAATTAAGAATTACTTTATTTTGATGAAATTAAATTAATTTAATTGGAAGAATAAATTAGTAAGTTTAAATAATTGGATTTAAACTATAGGAAATTGAGTTTAATTGATTAAATATTGGTAAATAATCATTTAAAGGCTAATTAATTAAATAAAATTAATTATTTAATTAATGTTGAGAATTGGATTAGATGATTTGAGAAAATGAATTTAGAAGAAAATAGATGATTAATTAATGATTAAGAAACCATTAATTAATAGATGAAAATTAGTGTTTTTAATGTAAAGTTGCAAGCCTGTCCATTTTAGGGTGTCTACAGTAGGTTTCCAAGAGGACTTGGAAAATTTTAAAGTTGAGGAGTATGGTACAGGAGCACTAAGGCCATGAAGGCACACCAGGGTCACTTATTGATCCAAGGATAAATGAAGTGGTTAAAGACCTATAAGGTCACTATTGATTTTAATATGCCCAGTAGAGCCATTAAGAAGATGTAAAAGCACTAAATTACAAATGATGTAATAGTGCCTTATTGGAAAAAATAAGCCTTAAGGGTCACTATGAGGTCTAGATGACCTTAGGAAGAGTATTTTGGTTTGGATTAGAGTGGTTAAGTCTTAGATAGGTGTCTAAGAAAAGGTATTTTATGTTATGGTTGAGTTGACATTGGTAATTTTTGACTTGACAACTTTTTAAACTTGCAATTATGTAAACAGTTAGTTTTAGACTATTGTCGACAGTTTTAGGGAGTTTAAAGTCGATTATTTAGTTGGTTGTCGAGTTCAAGGATATATTTGATAGAGATCCATGTGAGTTTGAAAAAGAGAGGTATATAATGTAGAGGTTGGTGTGTGAAGAACCTTTTTAATGGTTTAATTCAATAAATAAAGAAAATATTCTTGCAAACAGTCAAATTAAGCCTGCGAGACACAATCACTATAGTTTTTGCAATCAACATTTGTTCTTTTGAAGTTTTAATGGAATCAAAAATCTCCCACCATATGTGGTTAATGTAATTAGTGGGAGGAGTACAATATCATGTATTTTATCCTTGTATAGTGTTTATGTGCAGGGATGTGAAGGATTGTGGAGGAGAAACCACATAATAGTGGGAAGTTGCTGATAGAGGGTGCACAGTTTGACACCAGCGATTAGCGTGATAAAATATTGTTAAGGATGGGGGTATTTGGGTATAGATCTTGGATATGGGGGTCCATGGATATGTGTTAGATGCATTGGGAGGATTTGAAGAGGTTTGTAAGAGTCCTTTGAGAAAGCCTTAGCCTAATGACCCTAGAAGTGAGGGTTTGATGCCTAGAAGAATAGGTGAATGTTGGTGACCCAAAATCTTGATAATTTGGTGTTTCTAATAATTTTCAAAGACTATTTCATGGTTAGGAGTCAAGGGAGAAAGATCTGTTAGGAGTTGCTTTGTAATTGGGTGCATTTTAGGCCTATTTGGTTGTTGCAAAGGTAGTGGATATAGTTGTTGGTCCAATGTAACATACCCTAGGTTTGGGATATGTTTTGTAGCATGGTAAAGGGTGTCTAAAATTGTTAAGGGTTTCCCTAGTTGTTTGGGAAGTTATTGAGTTAAGGGCAGATTAGTGGTTGAATAGGGCTACAAGGAGATTGAGTTAGTGCAGACAGAGAATTGCAGACTAGGTTATGTGCAGTTGAGGACAAATTATAGATAGTATAGTTCTGATGTGGTTAAGAGCACATACATAGATTCAAATTTTAGTGACAATTATTCAAGATTTAGTGAAGACTGTATTTTGATATAATTTCTGAGAGAAGTTTGCGAAGTGGGAAGTTGTATCTCACATGGTTGCTAAAGAGGTCTCATTATTAATCAGGGTATAGGCCAGTATGATATCACACACCCCTTTGCACCAAGGGTATGGACCAGAATAATTTTATTAAATAAAACTAAGCTATTAAATAAATATGAAGATATATTAACCAAGGAAGAAATATTCTGGAGAAAGAAATTCAGAGAAACATGGTTAGAAAAAGGAGATATAAATAAAAAAATTCACAATAGAACCAAACAAAGAAGAAACATAAATAGGACCATTAACATAAAATTGAAGAAGGAGAAATTATAGAAGGTCCAACAAAAATAGTTAAAGAGGCTATGAACTACTACCAAAAAATCCTTAATAACTGGGAAGGCTTAGACTTAGAAGCCCAAAAAAGAATAATATCTAATATCCCAAAGATAATACCATTATACCAGAATAAGATGTTAAAATAAAGTTCTACAAAATCATGAATTGGAACAATTGTAAAAAAATTGCACTTGCACAAAGCCCAAGGCCCACATGGATTTCCAGCATGCTTCTTTAAGAAGTGTTGGTATTTCATAGGTAATGAGCTAATAGAGGCTTTAGGAAATGCAAGGAATTTAGGAAGAATTTTGAAAGAAATAAATAATACATTTATAACCTTGATTCCCAAAAAATAAATATCTAAACAACCTAGATGATTTCAATTCAATATCATTATGCAAGACAATATATAAAATACTATAAAAAGCATTATCCAATAGGATAAAAAAGATTCTACCATATATAGATGTATATAAATAGATAGGATTTGTCTCAGGCATATCCATCTTGATGGAGTGATTATAATACAAGAAGTAATCCACTCCATACAACAAAATCAAAACCCAAGTATGCTGATTAAATAAGATGTCAAAAAACCTATGATTTAAGGTGGATTATCGATTTCTATACAAATGTCTACATGTCTTTGGCTTTGTGAAACAATGGATTAATCTCATATATGAATTTATATCTAGCCCTATAATATTAGTTATGGTAAATGGATCACCAATAGGCTTTTTCAACATATGAAGAGAACTAAGGAAAGGTGACCTGATATCCCCATTCCTTTTCATTATAAGGGCAAAATCCTTAGGATATACCATCACAAAATCTTAGATAAGAGAGAAAATTAAGGGTATTAAAGTAACTAATGGAATTGCACCCATAAAACACCAAATATTCATGGATGATACAATGTTGTTAGGAGAAGGGGAGAAATAAGAAGCAAGACAATTTTAAAATATTTTCAATTAGCATTCAAAAGCTTCACGACAATTGGTAAGTCCAGAAAAATCAAAAGTCTTTTTCGTTAACATGGATCCTAGGAAAGAGGTATAAATATGTAATATTATGAAATTTAGAAAAGGGGAGCTCCCATGTAAGTATCTAGGACTCCCTCTAAACAAAGGAACCAAATCTAATAAGATATGGTACTATATAATATCTAAAATAGAAAATAAGTTGGATTCTTTGAAAGGAAAATGTCTATCAACAATAGGATGGGAAACAATATTAAAAATAGTTCTTTTAAATATACTTATTTATCAGATGTCATGCATTTCTATTCCAAAAAGGGTAAAGACTAAGATAAAAAGTAAGTTGAGGTCATTCTTTTGACAAGGAACAACAAAAAAGAAGAAACTTTCTCTAATATCTTGGGACAAAAATGTAAACCAACTGAGGAAGGAGGTATAGGAATAAAGAGTTTGACAAAATAGAATAAGGCCCTTGGGGAAAAACTAGTATGGAAAATGAATAAAGACCCTAAGATGAAATGGGTTAAAATTATCATCATAAATACTTGAATGAAGAAGACTCAATAAGTATTTTTAAAACAATATTTCCTCCAAAAGGCTCACAGGTGTGGAACTTTATGATGGAATGTAAAGAGGTAATTATGGATCAGTTAACCTAGGATATAACAAAAGGTGACCAAGCCCTCTTTTGGAGTGATTTATTGGGTGGATATACTCCACTAGATAATCTTATAAATAATGATAATGTAAAGAAGATACTTGAAAATTAGTGGGGTAAACAAGTAAAATATTACATTAAGATCCACTAGTGAAGATCCATCACTAGGTTGAAAATGGAAATCTATGAATAACCTTAATATACCAAGAAATGAGATAGAAACAAAAAAATCTTATTAGTGTAATAAGGTATAATAGAATCCTTCAATAACCTAAAATCTTAACCACAAAGAGATTGTTAAAGTAATTAATATTCCCAATATCAAGAAAGAAAGCAAGATAAATACAAAGCGTAAATGATTAATAATATGAAATCATTTCAAACAAAACAAATATGCAAACCATGTAGTCCTTCCTTGTTATTCTCCTTATTTATGCAATGTGGGCTCTCAGAATTAAGCTTAAGATTGTGCCAACATAAGAATTTAGAGTGTAGACACCCTAAAATGGACATACTTGCGACCTTACATTAAAAAACTAATTTTCATCTATTAATTAATGGTTTTTTCCATTAATTAAATCATCTATTTCTTCCAAATTCATTCCCCAATCATTTAATCATTTTCCCAAAATTAATTAAATAATAAAGTTTATTTAATTAATTAGCTTTAATTAATTAATCTTTATTAATTAATTTAATTCAATTTCCTAAAGTTTAAATTTAAATATTTAAACTTATTAATTAATTCTTCTAATTAAATTAATTTCACTCAATAATTCAATTCTAAATAAAAAAGAATTCAATTATCACATGTTTGAATACTTTAATTTCAAAAATCAATTAAATATTCAAATAAATCCTTTCTCAAGTTCAAAAAGGTAACTCATGATCAACGTTTTTGTTAACTAAACATTACCTCTTCTCTCCAAGTTGAAGAGGTGGAGTTTACTGGTTTCATCTCAGGTAACTAAAACATTACCTCTTCTCTCCAAGTTGAAGAGGTGGATTTTACTGGTTGCTCCTCAGTTAAACTAAAACATCACCCCTTCTCTCCAAGTTGAAGAGGTGAAGTTTACTGGTTGCTCCTTAGTTAACTAAAACATCAACCCTTCTCTCCAAGTTGAAGAGGTGGAGTCTACTGATTACTTCTCTAGTTCCTTTTGATCTCAACCATTCATTCTCTAATCTCTAGGATCAATCTCAACCGTCCATATCATTTCCATATTCTATATAATTAACCCTTGTCAACCATTTTAAGGATCCAGGATTTCAAGCTTTTGTGCACACTTACTCTGCAAGATTTTCGTATGAAGTATCAAATCACTCTTGTGATCATAATAAATATCATTTTCTCAACACTCCCAAGTCATAGATGCTACCGATACCAATACTGAGCACCACACACACAACATTTTAGAAGGAGTAGAGAGAAGCAACAAAAACCTCAAGTATTGTGGTTTTCATTAATTTGTTTTCCTGTATCTTTGATTTTTATTTTATTGTTCATAGGTTTGTTCTTAGTAGTTTGATTTATTTATTTAATTTCAAGTTGGTGCTACTAACCCTCATTTGAGTGTGCAAAATACCACTTATAAATTTTGGTGAACCTGACGTGAATCGAACAACCCGATAATCACTTGAAGATGACAAACATAATCTCGTAGACTCGACCGTACGACCACAATTTTATTTTTCTTAATTTGTTTTTGATAAAATTTGTAATTTTTTAATTGACGGAAGTTTTTCACAATTGACGAAACTTTTCCGCAATCAACTGGTTTAATATTGCAATTGATTTGTGTGTTTCACAATCATTTTCTATAGTTTTCTATCTCTATTTCTAGTATTTTACCACAATTGACAATAGTTTACCACAATCACTGACTAGAATTTCTCATCTGACAGAATCATTTCACATTTGACAAAAGAATTTCACAATTACTCTATTTTATCAATTTATTAATCAGATCTAAATTTTTCTCGATTTCTGAGTAGGAATGAGAAAATTACATATGGCCAAAAGGATAATCAAACACACCTCAGGTTCTAGATCACTAAGAGAAGCCATAAGAAGAAAAAATAATTACCGCACACAACAAAGGGAAATATTGGCCATCACAACTGAAGATCAAAGCAAATATTTTAACATGTATCTAGATTCTCTCAAGCATTTTGCAACCAAGTACAAGGTTACCATTAGCCTTAATAGTCTTAACAATCCTGGAGTTGCTGAATATTTTTCATTTTGATTGTTAGAAGGTTTTGGTACTAATCACTTTTTGACAGCTAGTAGTGTGGAAACGATTTTAACAAAGAAACATAAAATCAACTCATTTCTCTTTTTGGTGCTTAAACAAAAAAGTGTATGCAAAACATCACAATCTCACTTTTCCAATTTGGTGCTTAAAATTGACATGGTGGTTACCAATTGAACAAAGGAAAAAAATATTTGAATTTGGTGCATTAAAATTTGACATAGGTTAGGATGATGATGGGGCCTAGGGCACACCCAAAACTAACCAACCTCGCCAACAAACCTTGCCAACAATAGGGAAACAACACAGTGAGAGAAGAAAATACAGAGATCCTTTATATTAACTTGGTCAAAATCATTACATGCCAGGCTGTAAGGCCTACCTAGTTCTGGCCATATATTCAATGAATTACAATAAGATCTTCATACAACAGAGTTCACAGATGCTTGATCTCAATATCTAAACATTTTCTTTTTTCCTCTCCCATTCTCCCCTAAACTAAGAACATACAACCAAATATATAAAAGAGCCCAACAAGGAAGTTGATGCTCAAATCCATAAGAGAGACCTACACAAATCCCAATGAGAGATCCCAAATCATCTCAGCAAAAGAAATTAAATGAATAAGTCAGCCAATGATCCAACTCCCAAAATAGATGTCTCGGGCAAATGGTTACCAAAAATCAGCAACCCGTCGGTAAATCATAATTGAGCATCAGAGAACCCGTCGGTAAAGACATCACCAAAACCCATCAGTAAAGCATGACCAAGCAACAGGAAAAAAACATACCCAAGCAACAGAACCTGAGTGATAGAGACAAGCATGCCAGAGCAGCAGAACCCGAGCAACAAAGAACAAACTAAAGAACTAAAGCAAACATCTTTGTTTTGGTTGAGAAGGATTGCCAATGACCCAAGATGCCCCTGCATCAGATACCTGGGGTAAATAGAAATTATTCCCTAAATCATGTATCAGGTCCAACATAAAATTAATCCAACTTAGATTGAGAAATCCAAGATGAGTCCTCGATCAGCCTGTTCTTCCACTTTACCAGATACTGCATGTATTCTTTTCCTCTTGTACTTCTGCCAATTCTTTGTTTCAAAATCTTTTCAACTTCTTCTATCTACTTCTTAGGATAATCACTTGGTACTGTTATTTCTTCATCAGGTTCATGATATTCATACAAGTCTAAAATATTAAATATGGGCGATATATCCATGTCATCAGGTAGTTCAACTTCATAAGCATTTCCACTGTCAAATCTTCTCAGTATTTTGCAAGGACCAAATATCTTCATCTTTAGTTTACCATGTGTTCCAATAGAAAATATTCCTTTCTTTACATGAACCATCACTGTATCACCAACTTCAAATGTTTTATGTCTTCTTGATTTGTCTGCAATGTCTTGGTACTTTTGATTACCCTTTTCTAGATTTTTTACATCTTCATGCAATCTCTTTATAAATTCTGCAAATTCTTCTACTTCAACACTTCTTTTCTCTTCTCCAAAAATATCTCTCAAATCTGATATACCTCTCAGTTGTGTGCCATGAATAATCTCAAAAGGTGTCTTTCTAGTGCTTCTGTTTAGTGAACTATTATATGCTAATTCTTCTTGTGCTAACATCAAATCCCAATTACTTGGTGTGTCTCCAACTAAGCATCCAAACTTTAGTTTACAACCTCTATTGTCCATCAGTCTGTGGATGAAATGTAGAACTAAACTTTAAGTCTGTATCCATCTTCTTCCAAATTGTTCTCCAAAAATAGCTAACAAACTTACTGTCTTGGTCAGAAATGATACTCTTCTGTAATCCATGCAATCTGACAATTTCCTTAAATAAAAGATCTGCTATATGTACTACATCTGATGTTTTCTTACATGGTATAAAATGTGTAATCTTAGAAAATCTATCCACAACAATAAATATAGAATCATTACCTCTAGATTTCCTAGGTAAGCCAAGAACAAAATCCATGCTGATATCACTCCAAGGTTTCTCAGGAACAGTAACAGGTGTATACAAACCAGTATTCTGACTCACTCCCTTTGCAACTTGACAAAATCCATAAATTCTTACAAACTTCTAAACATCATTATACAACTGAGGCCAAAAATACCTCTCCTTCAGCAAACTCAATGTTTTTTCAATACCAAAGTGTCCAGCCAATCCACTGCTATGTTTCTCTTTTATCAAATTAGTTCTCATTGAACCTCTTGGTATGCAAAACTGAATACCTTTGAACAAAATATCTTCATGATTGAAATAATCTTCATGCTTACTTGATTGATTTGAATTAGGTGCTCTGCACACTCTCCACTGCTCTGAAAAATTAGGATCACTTTCATAAAAATTCTTCATGTCCTCAAAACCAAGAACTTCAATTCTCATTTCAGTCAACAACGATCTTCTTCTACTCAATGCATCTACAACTCTGTTAGAAACTCCACTCTTATGCTTAATCACAAATATAAAGCTCTACAAATACTCAACCCATTTCATATGTTTCTGATTCAACTTATTTTGACTACCCAAATATTGTAAAGCCTTATGATCAGTATACAATACAAACTCATTTGGCATCAAATAATGTCTCCATTTCTTCATAGCTTGCACAATAGCATAGAACTCTTGATCATAGACAAAATATTTTCTCTTTGCATCATTCAACTTCTCACTAAAGAAAGCAACAGGTTTACCTTCTTGAGTTAATACAATTCTAACTGCACTTCCACTTGCATCACATTCCACTTGAAATACTTTATTGAAATTAGGTAATGCCAACACAGGTAATTCAACAACTTTAAACTTTAAAGCTTCAAAAATCTTATCATCTCCATGTGTCCATTTGAATTATATTTTGTCTCCTCTCATTGTTTCAGTCATAGCATTACAAATAGAACTGAAATTTCTGATGAGCTTCCTGTAAAAACTTGCCAATCCATGAAATTATCTTACCTTAGTGACATTTTCAGGTGTAGGCCAACTCAGTATAGCTTCAACCTTCTCTAGATCCATCTTCAAACCATTAGATGAAATCAAAAAACCCAAATACACAACCTCTTCCTTCATAAAGGAACACTTTTTTAGATTTATCAGCAAATTTTCTTCTTTCAATCCCTGCAACACTTGTCTTATATGCATCAAATACTCTTGTCTGGTCTTACTGGATATTAGAATATCATCCAAGTATATAATCACATATTTATCCAAGAATTTATTCAACACTTCATTCATTAATCTCATAAAAGTACTTGGTGCATTAGTTAGACCAAAGGGAATAACCAACCATTCATACAAACCTTCCTTTGTTTTGAAAGCAGTCTTCCATTCATCTCCTTCTCTGATTCTGATATGATGATATCCACTTTTCAAATCAATTTTGGTAAAATATTTTGCTCCACTAAAACAATCCATTATGTCATCCATTCTCAGTATAGGAAATCTATACTTGAATGTGATCTTATTAATGGCTCTGGAATTAGTGCACATTCACCATTCTCCATTCTTCTTAGGTTCTAATACAACAGGTACTGCACATGGGCTCAAACTTTCTCAGATAAAGCCTTTGTTCAACAATTCATGAACTTGTTGGTTAAGCTCTTCATTTTCGTTAGGTGTTAACTGATGTGGTGCTTTATTTGGAAAACTGGCTCCAGGAATCAAATCCATGCAATGACTGATATCCCTCATTGGTGGAAAACCATCAGGTACATTGTCTGAAATTATCTCCTTGTACTCAATGAGAAACTTTCCAACTTCTGTAGGAATGTCATCTTCTGTATTCTTGCTCAGTTTGTTAGGAATCAAAGTATAAAAAATATCATTCCTTTTCAAATCCTTAAAAAACTGTCTACCTTCCATCAAGAAAACTTTCACAGATGTACATATCTCACCAGTAGGTTCTTCAACCAAAGGTAACAAAACTTGCTTCTTACCATCAACCCAAATAGAATATCTATTCAATCTTCCATCATGTATAGCATGTCTATCATATTGCCAAGGTCTACCCAACAAAATATGACAACAATCCATAAGCATAATATCACACAACACCTTATCATAGTACTTTCCAATTTTCAGAATCACAAAACATTGTTCACTCATCATTAATGTAAGATCATCTTTGATCCATGAGATCTGATAGGGCTTTGGATGTTTCATCCTTTCCAAATGCAAATTTGCTACCATTTCCTTAGATGCCAGATTCTCTGAGCTTCCACTGTCAAAAATTACTTTCCAAATTTTGTTTGCAACTCTACATCTGGTTTTGAACAAACTTTTCCTGATAGGATCTTGCCTATCCTTCTCACTCCATAGTATCCTTCGGATCATGAAATTTCTTTCCTTCTCAGCTTTATTTGGTGACTCCTCTTGTACCAATGCATTTTTGCTACTACTTCCTTTCTTTCTTGCATGTGTACATTCAAAATATTTATGTCCTTCTTCACCACAGTTGTAACAAGTAACTTGGAATCCATTTTTTCTATAACCTCCTTTGGAGTAATTACCTCTTCCTCGGTATGAATTTCCACCTTTCCATTCAGTCTTTCCTTTGTCTTAATATGTGTCTGAAATTGACTTATCTAGTTCAGATCTATTGTTCTCACCATGAGATCTACCTCTTCCTCTAGGGAATCTAACACCTCTACCTCTTTGTCATTGTTCATATCTTCTGTTCAACTTTTCTTTAGCTTTTAGGGAAAATTGGTATGCCTCCTCAATGCCTTCCATTTTGACCAAACTGATTTCATATTGTATGGAACTTCTCAAACCATTCAAGTTTCTTGCAACTCTTTCCACTTCATCTTCAACATGTCTAGATTTGATGGCCAATCTGTAGAATTTTTCAGTATATCTTTCACAAATTTGTCTTTCTACTTTAGGCTTTGCATTCACCGGATTAGGTTAATCTGATAATCACAAGGTAGAAACTTGTCTTTCAATTTGTTTACCATTTTATCCCATACCTTGATTTTGTCTTTACCTTTCTTCTTCCAATCCAATTGAAGATGTTCCTACCATAGGGATGCATGTCCTTTCAAATTTGTTCTTTCAATCTTTACCTTCTTATCCTCTGCTACATTCTCATATTCAAAATACTTTTCCATTTCTATTATCTAGTCAACCAATTCATCATAATCCAATTTTCCACTATACTCAGGAGGATTAAACTGAGGTGTGGATTTCAAACTTGTCAAAGCTCTCAGGAATCGCTCTTCTTCCTATTTCATCATAGGTACAGGTGACACTTCACCTTGAACCTCTTCAATTTCATCATCACTGACATCATCAAGATGTCTTCCTCTACATTTGGCTATCTCAATAGCTTCCAATCTAGAAGCCATCTGTCTAAGCATATCAGCTAGATCTGGATCAACACTTCCTCTCCCACGAACCATCTTGATTCCCTCTACAATTTTAGGTTAGATCACAATCTACTACCCCACAAAAATACCAATTAGGGTTAGGGTTTCAACAAGGAACTAGATCTCACCATGCTTTGATACCACTTGACGTAGGTTAGGATGATGATGGGGCCTATTTTTTCCTGCATACCTATCCCTACATTTTGTGGGAAAAATATTGGGTCCCCCTTTTTTCTCTTTTGCCTTGTTTCTTTTCCTTTTGTTTTCCTCCGGCCTTTGCCTCTGTGGGGTCAATGTTTTCTTTTTCCTATTGGTTTCTCTTCCTCTGGGACCCAGTCCCAGAGTGTTCTTGTCTTCTTTGTTCCAGCCAGATTCTGGACTCCAAGATTCTCTGTCACCATTTCCTCTTTTGTTAGAGGGTGCGGTTGCATGGTATCCCCGAGGCCAGAGTCTAGAGGTTTTTCATTTTTTGGGATTCGCGGAAGGAAAACAAGATTTTTTTACCTTAAGGGTATAAATAGAGTTTCACCAGTCATTGTTACATTTACCACGAACAAATTACCCTAGAGAAATTCAAGGTGATTAAGGTGATTTAGCAGCGATCAAGTGCAATTTGTTCCAAAGCCTGAACAGTTCTTAACAGTGGTTGGAAGTTGTGCGTTCATGATCATTTGAAGCTGATTAGTTGCAGAGCACCTCCCATGCTGATTCTCCCACATTCCTCATTCCCAAGGTAGGCCCTTCTGGTTCTCCTCTTCTTTGCTTTCTAGTTTTTGTTTTGGTTTTCCTGCATTTTTTTCTTTATGTCTCTAGTTTTTCATTCCATTCTTGGTTGTCGCCTCCCTTTGGTGGGATGGCTCTACTAGAGGGTTGTCTGCCCTCGATGCAGTTGTAAAATAGTGTGTTTCTTGTATATATCATGTAAACTCTATAAAATTCCTATGTCTAACTGTATATAGGTTTGTTTTAGGTTGGCATATGAGTTGTGCTCCGACCCTCTATGTATAGGTGCTTGTAGTTTATGTACATTTTTGTATATCCTTTGCACTTGTCTGGTGGTGAGCTCACCGTGCCCTTTTGCATTTATTCAAATTGTCTAGCTCACCCTTCTGGTGTCTGCAAATTCAAACTTAGCACGTCGCCTAGTCAAGTTTTCAAGTTTTCTCTCTCCTCTGTCATCTCTACTTTAATGACAAGTTTAATTCTCCCGCACGGGAGCATTAAAAACTGGCCCAAGTGGCATTCATTCCCTCATGTGTTTGAATTTTTGTCACCTTCAATTCTATTACTCCCTTTATTGCATGACCACATGACACCCCATGTTAGCCTAGTATGGCTAATTACCAGTCATGTCGATAACGGTCAATTTTCAGGACTCTAGGTCCCATGTTCCCTTTGACCTTCACTTCATTCATCACCAAAGCTAGGAATCCCCGAAACCCCCCGACATAGATCAAATTCCCAAGTAAGTCATTTCATTTAATATATATATATATATATATATATATATATATTTTTGGGGTTTGATGCAAACTAACACCTTTTTTAGGATAGATGCAAGGTGGTGATGAAATCTTCGGGATCTGAAATTCTATTATATTATCTATATTGACAGTTGTCCAGTCTTGTAGGTTGCTGATAAATTCACAGTTCAATCATGTCTAAAGCATCTTCTCCACCTGAGAGACTAGAACTCCCTACCACTTTGACAAGGGTAACCACTAGGATAAAGGCCAAGAAGGCCTTTGAAAAGATTCCACTGATAATGAAATATCTGAAGGGAGAATCTATTCTGGGATCTAAGATAGATTCCAAGCTATAGCTGATCACTGGCACAAGTGTCAGAGCATGGGCCGAAATGCAAGGCTGAAGATTTGATGGCACTTAATGTGGCAGCCTCTAGAATCCTCAAATCCACCTACTTCCCCTGCTTAGTGCAGGATCCAGAGCTTATCCTCACATTGGCAGAACACTACAACACAATTGTCCGGGCTATCATGCTTGCCGACCCTCTTATTTTAGGCTACCCAACACCCTCGATGTCTCTGGGTGCCGTAACATTTTCTTCAGGGCTAGGGATTCCCCAGTTCACCAATGTAACTATTAGCACACAGGCCCTAACATTAAATGAATTTTAGAAGTTCCCACACATCGCCCGACAATACCTCAAATCCAACTCACGTAAGACCCCAAGAAAAGACTACAAAAAGATGAAGTTGGAGATCCCTCAAAAAGAATTCAAAGAAAGTATACAAATGGGGATCATCACCTTGTGTAGGGTTTGGAGAACCCCATGCCTGGGAATTCTCAGCATGGATGTATTACTTCTTGTTCGGTATCACCTCCACTGAAATTTTTTTTGATTGGGCCACAATCATCACCAATCATATGGATGCCCAACTCGTCAAGGTCACCCAGTCCTCCAAATTTTACATGACTTCATACGTCTTATGGGCACTAGCGCAAAAACAACCCATAACTAGGGGATAACTCACTATCGACGTTCTCAGGACTGGCAAGGGCAGAATGTTCCATGGGACTATTTCCCACAAATACAATGGGAGGCCAGTTTCCCTAGTTTCTATAGGGTAAATGATGCCTTTGTTTACTACAACATTCTTACACCCACTCAGGATGCAGATTACCAACTTTCAAAAGAGGCAATGACTTTGGTTAGCACCTATGGCCACTACTATATCCAATTTCAGCAACACTCATACATTCAGGTGACCGATGTCTCCGGGAAACCCTACCTATTGCCCAATCATTGTGGCGATAGGATCATTCTTTTGGAATTTTTCTAGCAAATCCTAGAGTTGCATGCATTATTTGCAATGAAGAAGGTCACCAAAATTTCATTCCCTATCACTTGCAGGAACTATACTTACATCCTTGCAATGAAAAAAGAGGTCGACAATGAGCTAAAGTGTCTAAGGCTGGCAGAGTTTTACTTGGACCTTAAATTTTTTGATCTGCTAGATAAGATAGTGTCGGCACTACCCTAGGCGTCAAACCCCTACAAGCCTCACATTGAAATTTTTGGGCAGACTGCCAGGATGATTTTCAAGTCTGGAATCGACACTTCATCAGAATGACACAAGGTATGATGAAGCGTCTCAAGCTTCAGACCTTTCCCAAGGAATTTTCAAATACCGGGTCTACAAAGGACCCACAATACAAGGCTAAGGGAGTAGACAAGATGGCTCTCCCTTTGGTGGACTGGGACACCTTGGAAAGCCCAACAATTAAGGACATCACCCATGATGCGATTGAATGCAGTCATGCATATTTTCAAAAGGTATGTCCAAAGAGTACTCAAAGAGTTGGCCCATTTTTGTAGGGATCCACTTCTAGGTCTGGAACCTCCTTGCAAGGTGAGGATAGAGGGAAAAGAAAAGTTGGGACCTTGGCCTAGATTCCATCCATACTTTCTATTGCAAAACAAGTGCACCTTCAGCTGGCGACATCCCACCAGATGAAGGAAGCAATAAGCATTCGGATTGGCATCCCGGTTACCCCAGAAAAACCTTCCCTCCATTCTGGTTCCCTTTCTCTTGCAGAACTTATGGTCCGAGTAACAGGGAAAGGAGGGGAAGATGAACATGATGCTGGACCCCCATTGGTAAAAAGGAGGAAGAAGCAAGAGACAAATGTTCCTCAGCCAAGGGCAAATACAAATCTTGGGATGCCTAACATCCCCCAAGTGGAGATAATCCCAGACTGCCTTGAACTAGAGAATCCCCCAAAGACCTCCCCTCCGCATGATGAGTTGGACAACATCTTTGGGGTGGATGAGCTTGTAAATCTACAAGTGGATATAGGGAAAGTAGTAGAGGAGATTTCTGCCCAAGAATAAGAAAGAATCCCCACTGAAGGGGAGATACCAAATTTTTTTTTTGCCATAGAGCAAGAAATCCAGGCAGAAAGAGAGAAAGAGATAGAATAGGTGGACATCCTAGATGTTCAGGAAATCTTGGCCCCAGAGACCAAAATAGGAGAATAGAGGAAAGTGAAAGATAAGAAGATGACTTTGGATAAGGGAACCATACCTATGGGAACAACTATAACCTCATTCACCATGCTCCAGATGCCCCCGCCCATCCAGGGAAGTGTGACATTTGGCAAGGTGATCCCTGTAATACTATAGTCAGATCTAGTATGGGAACCTTCTCCACCTCTGGAGGATAAGCCAAAAGAGGAGAATGTCCTGATAGATGATGCCAGAGAAGAAGAACAATAGAAGCAATAGGATGAGGGGGAGAACCCCAAAGATATGGATGTTGATCTCATAGATGCTGCTAAGGACAAGGACACCAAGGTAGAGGATATTGATACCACTAAGGTGGATAATGTAGGCGGTCTTGAGAACATAGAGAAAGAGTCTGAAGAGACTCTAAATGCCAGAGGTGAACAACAAAATCCCGTAGGAGACTCAAATGATCAAGCCCTAGTAGCAAGGATTCCCCCATCACCATAATGGTTGGTGGAATCAAAGAAGAGAAAGGCCCCGAAGGCAGAAAAATCCCATCTCTCCTTGGCAGAGATGATGGCACAAATTCAAAGCATCCCCAAGCCAAAGAAGGCCCAGAACCTCCACTCCATTTAGACTGGTCTAGGAAGGGATAAATTCATGGTCATTGCGACACCTCCCCTAGACAAAGAGGAGGCAGTGGTTAGTGCTACAGACTACATAGTCATAGAGGTATCACTGGGGAAGAGGGACAAGCAGGGTGAACTAAACCTACTGAAAGAGGCCAGCTGGGTGATTAAGGCCCACTATGATAAGCAAGCCTAGAGGATTAAATAATAAAAAGAGAAGAATGTAAGTCTCATTGGGATACTGACAGAGCTGGTGCAACTATTAGCTACAATACATTTGGAAGATTCTATTTCCAGAACACCGCTCCCACAGGGTGACGTCGACGTGCTAAGGAACATGAAAAATAAAGTGTAGGCGGTTGATGACTGGGTAGCTAAACAGGTAGGAAATGTCCAACATTTTCTAGTGACCACACTCCTAGACCTACATACAGATGAAAACTTTCTACACCATGCCAATAATACCATTTCTATATGGGAGGGAGAGACCAAGCAATATGAGGCATGGAGGAGCGAGATAGGAGAGCTCATGAACCTAGGAGAGGAACCTATTGTGGAGACAAGAATTTTGGGGGAGGATTCCTTTGATTTTATTTGAGTCCAACACTCTAGACTTGATCTCAAATTGGAGATTAGCAAGCAACTGGTAGGGGCCCTGAAGGACAAGGTCCTCAGAGTAAATTATTATTTAAATTTGTATAAGGCATTTGTTACAAGGTTTTTGGGAGTCAATCCCTTCAGCACAGATACGTGTACTCTAGATCATGTAGTCGGGAAGTTCAATGAATTAATGGAGTCATGATATTAATCCTCGGGAGAGTTCGACAGAGTGAAAACATTAGGTTTATCCCACATGACGCTCTTGGCCCATGATGTAGTGAAGATGGACATGGAATTCAAAGGGAATGAATTAGATTTGGGCAAGCAAGTGGAGGCGGCCAAGTACCACCAGGCGTGCATCAAGGGTATCAACAAAGAGGGAGTCCCCAAGCTTTTGGAGGCTTTCAAAACATACAAGGCACAATAAAGCTCTCTGGACTCCAGATATTTTCACCAGCAGGGTGCAATTTATTAAATTATTTATTCTTTGAGCGTAAGCTCCCAGACTCTAGAATTTTGGATCCAAATTTTTGTATTCTTTCACAATGACCCATGTCCAGGTTCCCCAGAGCTGACCGGTCATTTTCAAGTAGTTAATAAGGGGGTCAGCAGGTAGGTGATCCCTGTAAGGCATGTCAGATGGAGGGATGGCTCTGATAGGTGATTCTCCCAAGGAGCCGCTCCAACATTAATTACCTGGTGCATCAAAGATAGTGATCCACATTCTGCATTAATGAGGCATATCACCTCAAATTCTAGAAAGATCAAATTTCTTCTATCTTTACCTCAGCACTCTCTTTTATGCATATTCTTCCAACCTCCCTTCTTGTCTTCTTCCTCTGTCTTGTCAGACCTCTACTCTTTTCGAGGTGATTGTAAGTGGTGCAGGTAGTACCAGCCACCAGATAATGTATTTTATATGTTGAGTGTATAGTTAGATTAGGTCAGTTTGAGGGAAAACTATGTGTATAAATAAGAAGTCCAACCTCATAAAAAGGGTCAGAAAAATTGATGATTTTGTAGTCCAATACTATTATCTTTTTATTCTTAGTTGTTTTCAAGAGCTCAATGCTCAGAAGTGCTTAGCAGTTTAGATGCTCCCTTGGAGCCATGGATGTATACACCAGTGATGCTGGAACACTCTATTAATGAAGAAGGAAGAACAATTTATGGCAATGATGTTGTTGATGTTCTGATCTCCAATTTAGAGATATCTTATTGTGCTGTATGTTTCTAATGTCCTTTTCTCTAATGTTTAGTTTAGATTAATGATCTCATTTCCCCTTGCTATTGAATATGTATTCAGTATTTAGTGTAGTTCTTACATTCAAGCATTGTTGATCTTTGAAATATGTTTCACAACTATAAGTAGAAGTAATAAACTCTAACTTTGATCTATCTTTTGCTATTTATTTGGTAAAATTAACATGCTTGCAGGAAACCTCAACCCATCAATGAAATTGTCAAATAAGATGAGAAAAACCAGCTATCCCCCCAAACAAACAGTCACTTGCCCAACTTATCTCCCCACACCATCAAGACATGACACTCAGGTGCTTGAAGGCCCAAAGGATTTATTCTCCAGAGAACCTTACAGGTAAAGTTGGCCGGTACCCGGTGACAACCTATCACTATTGATTGGACTGGTCACAAAGTCGTGTCAATAGAAACTGGTGCTAGAAGGAGGGCATGATCTTATCCCCTTCAGAAGATTTCAATTTTACACTGCCTGAGGGTTACCCAATCTATAGTTTTAGGAACCAATATTTTAGAGGGATAGGGTCATTTTTGCCCTTACATTTTGAAAGAATCCTTTAATCAGCCCCAAATCCCAGAAAGTTTGTTGAACTTGAGCCTCCTGCTCAGAAGAAAATGACCCCGCAAACCAAACAACTAGCCAACCTTATCTGGGGATTTTCTACACCTCATAATACCCAAGCTCCTCAGATAAACCCGAGGACCAACGCTCAACCTAGCCAAAATCTAGCAGCCCCAATGGCAAACTACTTTGGTAACACCGGGTCCCCAATGGGGAAATTCCCCATTGCCACCAATGATCTTCCTTTGCATTTGGAGAAGATCTATCCTAGATATCAGAATCTAGGCCCAAGAACCACAAAAGAACATCTCTAGGCCTATATCAATGCCATGAACTAACACCGAGTACAACATCAGGATGTTGTGACCCCGATGTTCCCTCTTTCCTTAGGACAGAACAAGTTAAATTGGTACCTCAACTTGCCAGCCAACTCCATCAATAGTTGGCAGGATATGGAAGATGCCTTCCTGGTGGCCTTTCACCTTCACATGGACCTAGCATGGTCCCACAGCCAGTTTATCTCCATCAAGAAGGAACCAAATGAACCCCTCGCCACATTCAATCATCGGTTCTAATGTGCCTTGAAGCAGTGCATGGGCCCCTTTATCCCATCTACTGATGTGACCATCTAGACATACCTGAATGCTCTAGACCCCATTGGTTCCACTCTCCTTTGGAGAACCACCACCGCCAATGATCGGGATACTTTGGCAAAGGTTTACAACCTAGCCCTAGAGTTGTCTCGCAGTTTGAGAAAATCTCCTGACGGGATTGGACAAAGCCTACCATTCAACATGGTTCCTGGTGGAACTTCTTACGCCGGGGGATACAATCCCAATCTGGAAATGGGTGCCCCAATGATGGCCATGGGCCCACCTCTGGTAGATCAATAGGCCTGATATGTTTATCCATCACAAGCCTAGACAATAATAGGTTTGGAATATGTTACCTGGAACCAGCCATAGTTGATGCAACAACCCTTGACACAACCCTTCAGAGTACCTTTCTTCCAGTCGCCCGTGGCTGGAGGATTTCTATCCTCGACTCTGGGAGCCACTACTACTTTCCCTGGGAACCCACCACAACAACCATCACATTATGACACAACTACCCAGCTGTCAGCCAAGGTTGAATCCCTCTAGTGATTGGTGTCCTCTTTGATGACAAACATGGGATAGCTGAAGGTGGGGCCTTCTGCGCCTCAAAACTCTAATTCCTAGAGAGGGAATATTTTCTCCAGAAAACAAAACACAAATTCTGAAGGTTAGAACTACAACAAATGGCCTTGACCCAATCAACAATAATGGAACAACAACATGAATACCAGAGGTCCTTCTCCAAACCAAAACACCACCTAGGGTGGTGCTGGACCTAGCCATTCTGTACAGCTTGCAGAATTCCACCCCTTGACCAATTGGTGTAGATTGCATGACACTAAATCTCATTCTGAGGTGAACTGTGCCACACTATAGAAGATCATCATGATCTCCTAGTTAGACAAAGAACAACTTATTGATCCTACTCCCCCGGAACCCTCCACACAAGAGCCTCCTCATAATGCCTTCATGTGTGAGATCGTCTTCTCTAGGATAAATGAAGAGGATGAAGAAGAACCCAAATTGCAGGGGTTCTTTCATGAATCTATCCTGGCCTATGAGTCCAATTCCTTCACCACCCTACAGACTCCCTACAACACTCAGAGTCAAGCTGGCAAAGGGCCAGTTTACATGCCAACGCCCCCAAGAATACCCCTCCCTAGGATAACACAAATGATTGCTCTTTCTTTCCAAAAGGACCTGGCTCTAATAAAGCTAGGGATCTGGCTGAGGGAAGTCAACTTTACCCAGGGGATGGTTTGACATCACTTAGGTGTTAGAGAAAACCACCACCTCCATGACCTTAATGGAGGTTTTGCTAAATTTTCCCGAGCAGAAGAAGTCCCTTCTGAAGCTCTTGGGAAAGCTAGAAGATGTCAGTCATCCACCAAAGACTATCACATTTGATGATGCCTACTCAGCTGTCTTCCAGTGAAACATAGAGGATCCTCCCTTCCTACTAGGCTTGAAAATTTAAGGGAAGAACCTATACAACTGCCTGGTAGATTTTGGTGCTTCGGGCAACATCATGCCCTTATCCATATGCTAGAAGCTTGGAATCACTCCTACTCCATACAAAGGTGTAGTAGTCCAACTAGACAAAACTGCTGTGAAAATGGTAGGTGAGCTAGAAAATGTCCAGATGTAGCTCATCCAAGACCCCCAGATATCAAGCACAATAGACATCCATGTGGTAGACATCCCTAAAACTTATGAGATGTTATTAAGTCAAAATTGGTCTAAGGCCCTTAATGGGTATTTTTCTATGGACTTCTCCCACTTGTGGCTCCCCTGGAAGGGGAAATAAAACCAAATTTGGGTGGAGAGTGAACCAAGAATGAAGCAGGCCCTCACCAAAGTCAGGAGGGTAAATAAAGTCCTTTTCTCTGAATCTTCCCCCAGGGTGTACCGACCTCTAGAGATCCTAACATTTGATTTCACCCCTGGGGAGGATCCCATAGTTTCTCAGAGAATTAAGGACTTAGACAAGAAACTAAGGAGTGAGGTAAACTCACAAGGTAAAAAGGCAAATCCATCCAAACTCTTGTTCGAAACTTGGTTCTGGGTACACTACCAGAAAAATTCTAAATTGGAGTGTGAGCCCTACATCACCACTGCTACCCACCATGTCAATGACCTCCAGGAAAAAGAACACAAAGTAGATATTCCTGGACCCAAAAATTCATCCAGCGGTACACTTAAGGTGTTGCTTGTCTAGGAATCCCAACCAGAGACTTCTCTAGAGAAAAACCTCACCCATGCACCATCAGAGCTAGAGGAATCACCTCCCAACCCTCCCAAAATCAATCCAAATTCCACTTCACCTTCCCAGCCCCAGAAAATAAACAATGACTTGTGGACCCTGAAGTTTGACAGATCTTGGTCTAAACAAGGCTGCAGGGCCAGAGTGGAACTGATCAACCCATAGGGGTATCCTTCCTTGTGTCCTACAGGTTGTAGTTCAGATGCACCAATAATGTCATGGAGTATGAGGCCTTGGTCCTTGGACTCCTATTTGCATTGAGAAAAGGGATCACCCACCTCCAGGAAATGGGTGATTCAGAGTTGATTGCAAAGTAGGTCCTGAGCCAATACACTTGTCATGACAAAAGGTTGGCCGCATACCGCAACCATGCATGGAGCCTAATCAAAGACTTTGATGCTTTTGGCATTGAGCTTATTCCTGGGAAATGTAACTATGTTCTAGATTCCCTTGCTGTATCTGCCAAAACCCTCAAGTTGATGGCTGGCTCCCAGCTCCAGAAGTTTTCTATCGAGATGGTCCCCACCCCATCCATCCTGGATAATATCACTCACTTTCAAGTTTTTGAGGTGACCAACATATTGTAGCCTTCATGGACAATGTTGATTTCTTTGAGGACCAGATAGTGGGAGAAAGGAATTATGACGATATCGGACAGGGTGAAGAAGATGACAGGATCATCGACCTACCCACCAACACCATCCTTAAGGGGATGGTTACTCTTGAACATGTCTTTAATTCAGGCCACAAGGGCCGAGATAAGATATCATCCTCCTCTGAGGGAGGAAAATTCAAAAATTTCAACATCAGCAAGGCCGATGAAGAAAAATTTGTACACATTGACACCTCCTCCTCCCAAGAGGAGAAGGAGAAGATTCTGGCAGTTCTCCGAGAATACATTGACGTTATTGCATGGGGATATGAGGATCTGAAGACCTATGACACATCCATCATGATTCATACTATCCCAATAAAACCATATGCTAAGCCTTTCTGGAAAAAGCAGAGGTCAATGAACCCATTGATCAAATCTCTAATTCATTAGGAGGTTCAGAAACTTCTATTAGCCTAAATTATCTTTCCTATCTGGCACACAACATGGGATGCCAACCTCATCCCTATGCAAAAGAAGAATGATGAGATCTGCCTGTTTGTGCATTTTCACAATTTAAACAAGGCATCTAAGAAGGACAATCACCCTCTCCCCTCATTGGATGTGGTATTACAAATTGTTAACAGTTCCCAAATGATGTCCTTCCTAGATGGGTACTATATATATAACCAAGTTATTGTTAAATTTGAGGATAGAGATAAAACAATGTTCACCACAAAGTGGGGAACATTTGCATATTGGAGAATGCCCTTTGGCCTCGTCAATGTGGGGGGCACATTTAAAAAGGCTATGGACATTGAGTTTGAGGGCCTGGTAAACAAATGCATAATCATCTATATGGATGATTTAATAGTATTTTCCCGGGACAAGCGTGATCATTCCTCCCACCTCGCCCAAATTTTTGAGAGATGTCGCCGGTATGGTATTTCTCTCAAACCTTAGAAATGCATATTCAGGGTCACTAAAGAGAATTTACTTGGGCATATAGTCTCTAAGAAGGGCATATCCATTGAACCTAAGAGAGTTGAAGCACTGTTGAATTTACAAATGCCCGATAGTAAAAAGGAAATGAGATCTTTCTTCGAAAAGATAAATTTTGTTTGGCGGTTCATCACTGGATTCACTAAGATAGTCAAACCACTCAATGACATGATGAAGAAAGATACAAATATTGAGTGGAGCCCCAAAGAGAAGAAAGCATTTTCCTAGATCAAGCAAACCATAGAAGAGGCACCAGTCCTAGCAAGTCTGGACTATTCCCTCCCATTCCACATATACTCCTTTGCATCACCACATTCCTTACTAGTAGTCCTAACCTAGAAAGTTGAAGGGGAAGAATGACCCATTGATTTCATGAGTCCCCCCTTTAAGAATGCCAAAGTTTGATATTCACCTTTGGAAAAGAAGGCTTTTTCTCTAGTCCAAGCTATGAAGAAATTTTGGCACTATATTCTCTAGAGCAAAGTTCATGCTATAATTTCAGACCAAAAAGTTAAATCTTTACTGCTATAGAGTAAACTGGGTGAATGCTGGGGGAAATGGATTACCATTCTCCAATAATATGATCTAGAAATGCAATGAATGAAGATAGTCTGAGGCCAGGGGCTATGTAGAGTGATGGCAGAAGTAGCTCCAAGCATCAAATGCCAAACTTATACGGTGGAGTCTGTCACTCAAGACCCATGGTATATCGACCTGGTATACCTATTTCTCAATAACAGATGCCCAGAGGGGATTCCTCAAAAAAAATGTCGCACCCTGCGACTAAAAAGCGCACAGTTCATGATAAAAAATGGAATGCTTTTTCATAGGAATTTCAAAGGGATTTACCTTCAGTGCATAGATAGGGACTGAGCTGCCAAAATGATAGAATAATTCCACAGGTAGTTTGAAACTAGGCATGGCTCACCTAATGCCACTTCCCACCAAATTCTCTAGTTTGGATACTACTGGCCCTTCATCTTCAAAGATGTCTACACTCACATGAGAAAGTGCCACACTTGCCAAACCATAGCCCATCATGAGCGAAACCCAGCCATGCCTTTGTAGTCGGTCTTTGAATTTTTACCCTTCACCCAATGGGCATTCAATTTTATCAAGGAAATCAACCCCAACTCATCAGCCAACCACTGGTATATCCTGACTGCTACTGATTACTGCACCCGGTGGTCTGAGGTAATTCCATGCAAAAACAACACGATGGATGCAGTTATCAAATTCTTGGAAGAAAACATAGTCACCAGATTTGGAATACCTTTCGCTATAGTGTGTGACAATTGGCCAGCATTTTCTTCATCACAGTTACTCAAATGGACCTATGAGAGGAAGATCACCTTGAAGTTCTCTAGAAACTACTACCCCCAGGGAATGGTGTGGCTGAATCTACCAATAAAAAACTGTTAGAAGTGATCAAACATTTGTTAGAACAAAACCTCTGGGACTGGCACCAAAAGCTCAGGTTCACTCTTTGGGTGGATAGTATCAGAATCAAGGAAGCCTTGGGGACTTCCCCATTCCATCTGGTTTATGGCTAGAATCTTGTGTTCCCTATCAACTTACAAATCCTAATTTTATAGTTTATGCAGGAATTTAACAATCCAGACAATATTATGGAGGTTCGGCTCCTGAACCTGGTGAGAATGGAGGAACAAAGAGATGTAGCACTATAACATTTTGTGCATCTCCAAGAATTTGTTAAGAGATGGTTTGACTAGAGAGCCCAAGGCAAGGCCTTTTGGATTTTTGACCTGTTCCTTCTGTGTGACAAGGCCTGTGAGAAGAAAGGAAGGCACACCAAGTTTCAAAGGCTCTAGCTCAGACCATATCTGATTTTTGAGATATTCAGGGAAAATACCTATCACCTCAATACTATGACCATAGAATCCATCCCATTTCCCATCAATGGATAGTTTCTTAAATTCTACTTTGAATGAGGCGGCCAGTAAGTTTCCCAAAGTTGTATTATATGTAAAAGTTCTTGCTTGTAAATATCTTTTCCTGGTGCTCCCTGGGAGTGCCTTGTCCTTGTAAATAGTTGTCAGGAGTCCTCCAGGGCCACCTAATTTCCTTTTAGTTTTCTTTTGCTTTGCATCTTTTTTTCTAGGTTCTTGACATGTTACCCCTTCTTGTAGACAGGTATGCTTCACATGACACCTAGTCCCTAGAATGGTACCTTATGCATTTTGGGTAGTCTGAGATCTATTGTTAGCATGGTGGAATTTTTCCTCATTTAGGAGTTATTTTTTACATATGGTAAAAGGTTATGGGTAATATTTATCAGATTCATATCTCGAAAGTCTTAACCTTAGTTAATGGAAAATCTAAGAAGCAAGTAATCGTATGATCCTTGAGAGCAAATCAGTTGCACTGGTTGTTGGCCAAATTTGAAAATCATAAAAATATCCTAGGTTCGGAATGTCTCTCCTTTTCAAAAATTTAAAATGGATGGCAAGGTGAAAGAAGTAACACCGTAGAAATTAGCTAAGCTTAAGGTTCATGGTGAAAGAAGTACCGCCTTCCCATCTTCAAAAGAAAAGAAAAGAAAAGAAAGAAAACTAAAGAATAGAGAATTTTGGGATCAGGGAATCATGCAAGATGTAATGATTTTGGTTTGATGTATTCAATGCCTCCTTTCTATTTCTCCTAGAAATCATCAGCTTGATTTTCTTTCAAAGCATACACTTCACAGCTGGTGAAAGACTGAAGGATTGAATGAATGATTAGTTGGATTTTCTCAGACACCTTGCACCTTGCAAGAAGAATAATCCAGGTAAAGGTGAGTTCCAGTTTTACTAACCAGAGATTCTAAAGTTCTCAAAAGCACTAAGGCATTTGTCCCAATGAGTTGCCATTTTTTATGCCCTGCATACCCGTCCCTACATTTTGTGGGCAAAATGTTGGGTCCCCCTTTTTTTGCTTTTGCCTTGTTTCTTTTCCTTTTGTTTTCCTCCAGCCTTTGCCTTCACAGGGTCAGTGTTTTCTGTTTCCTCTTGGTTTCTCTTCCTCTAGGACTTAGTCTGAGAGTTTTCTTGTCTTCTTTGTTCCATCTGAATTCCAGACTCCGGGATTCTCTATCACCATTTCCTCTTTTGTTAGAGGGTGCGGTTGCATGGGATCCTCGGGCCTGGAGTTCGAAGGTTTTTCATTTTTTGGGATTTATGGAAGGAAAGTAGGATGTTTTTACCATAAGGGTATAAATAGTGTTTCACTATTCATGGTTACATTTATGATGAACAAATTACCTCAGAGCGATTCAAGGCGATTAAGGCGATTTAGCAACGATAAAGTGCGATTTGTTCCAAAGCTTGAAAAATTCTTAATAGTGGTTGGAAGTTGTGTGTTCATGGTCATTTGAAGTTGATCAGTTGTAGAGTGTCTCCCATGCTTATTCTGTTGCATTCCTCCTTCCCAAGGTAGGCCCTTCTGGTTCTCCTCTTCTCTGTTTTCTAGTTTTTGTTTTGGTTTTCTTGCATTTTTTGCTTTCTATCTCTGGTTTTCCATTCCATTCTTGGTTGTCGCCTCCTGTTGGTGGGATGGCTCTACCAGAGAGTTGTCTGCCCTTAGTGCAATTGTAAAATAGTGTGTTTCTTTTATATGTCTTGTAAAATCTATAAACTGCCTATGTCTAGTTGTATATAGGTCTATTTTAGGTCAGCCTGTGAGTTGTGCTCTGGCTCTCTATGCATAAGTGATTTTAGTTTATGTACATTTATGTATATCCTTCACACTCATTTGGTGGCGAGCTCACCATTCCCTTTTGCATTTATTCAAATTGTCAAGCTCGCCCTTCTAGTGTCTGCAAATTTGAACTCAACACCTCGCCTGGTTAATTTTGTAGGTTTTCTCTCTCCTCCATCATCTTTGCTTTAATGGTGGGTTTAATTCTCCTACACACGAGCATTCAAAACTGGCCCAAGTGGCATTCATTCCCTCATGTGTTTGGACAATTGTCTCCTTCAATGCCATTACTCCCTTTATTGCATGATCACATGACACCCCATGTCAGCCTAGTATGGCTAATTACCAGTCATGTCAATAATGGTCAGTTTTCTAGAATTTGGGTCCCATGTTCCCCTTTGACCTTCACTTCATTCATCATGTAAGTTAGGAATCCCCAGAACCCCGAGGCATAGATCAAATTCCCAAGTAAGTCATTTTGTTTAATATATACATTTTCAGGTTTTGATGCAAACTAACACCTTTTTTAGGACAGATGCAAGGTAGTGATGAATTCTCTAGGATCTGGAATTCTATTATATTATCTATATTAACAGTTGTCTAGTCTTACAGGTTGCTGATAAATTCACAGTTCAATCACGTTTGAAGCATCTTCTCCACCTGGAAGCCTAGAACTCCCTACCACTTTGACAAGGGCAGCCGCCAGGACAAAGGTTGAGAAGTCCTTGGAGAAGCTTCCATTGACAATGAAATATCTGAAGGGAGAAAATATTTGGGGATCTAAGATAGATTCCAAGCTACAGCTGATCATCGACACAAGTGTCAGAGCATGGGCTGAAATGTAGGCCTTGGTAAAAATAATGTTCATTTAGCACAAGGTTAGAGATCTAATTTCACTTAATGTGGAAGCCTCCAGAATCCTCAAAGCCATCTGCTTCCCTTACTCAATGTAGGATCTGAAGCTTATCCTCACATTGGTAGAACACTACAATACAGCCATCTGGGCTATCATGCTTGCTGCTCCTCTTTCATCAGGCTACCCAACGCCCTTGGTGTCTCTAGATGCTGCAACATTTTTTTCGAGGCTAGGGATCCCATAGTTTTCCAATGCAATTGTTATCACATAGGCCCTGGCATTAAATGAATTTGAGAAGCTCTTGCACATCGCCCAACAATACCTCAACTCCAATAGGCTTAAGATCCCAAGAAAAGACTACAAAAAGATGAAGTTGGAGATCCCCTGAATAAAATTCAAAGAAAGTATACAAATGGGGATCATCACCTTGTGTAGGGTCTTTGGAGAACCCCATGCCTAGTAATTATTAGCATGGATGTATTACTTCTTGTTTGGTATTGCCTCCACCAGAAAATTTTTTGATTGGGCCACTATCAACACCAATCATGTGGATGCACAACTTGTCAGGGTCACCCAGTCCTCCAAATTTTACATGACTTCATACGTCTTGTGGGAATTAGCACAAAAATGACCCATAATCAGGGGATTACTCACTATCGGCATGCTCAGGACTGGTAAGGGCTAGAATGCTCCATGGGACTATTTACCAAAAATAAAATGAGAGGCCAGTTTCCCCAATTTTTGCAAGGTAAGCGAAGCCTTCATTTACTACACAATTCTTACACCCACTTGGGATGCTGGTTACCGGCTTTCAAAAGAGGCAATGACTTTGGTTAGCACCTATGGCCACTACTACATCCAATTTCAACAAAACTCCTACATTTGGGTGATCAACTTCTCTGGGAAACCCTACCTATTGCCCAAGCATTGTGAGAATAGGATCATTCTTTTAGAATATTGCCAGCAAATCCTAGAGCTACATGCATTCTTTGCACTGAAGAAGGTCACCAACATTTTGTTACCAATCACCTACAGGAACTATACTTGTAGCCTTGCAGTGGAAAAAGAGGCTGACAATGAACAAAAGTGTCTAGGGCTAGCAAATTTTTACTTGGACCAAATTTTTTTTGATCCGCTAGATAAGATAGCATTGGCACTGCCTCGGGTGTAGGACCCCCACAAGCCTCACATTGAAGATTTTTGGGCAGACTGCCAGGACAATTTTGAAATCTAGAATCAACATTTTATTAGAATGACATAAGGTATTATGAAGCATCTCAAGCGTCAGACCTTTCCTAAAGACTTTTTAGATATTGGGTGTACAGAGGACCCACAGTACAAGGCTAAGGGAGTATACAAAATAGCTCTCCCTTCGGTGGACTGGGACACCCTGGAAAGCCCAGCAATTGAGGACATCACCCACGATGTGATTGAATGTAGTCATGCATATTTTCAAAAGGTATGTCCGAAGAGTACTTAAAGAGTTGGCCCATTTTTGCAGGGATCCAGCTCTGGGGCTAGAACCTCCATGCAAGGCAAGGATAGAGGGAAAATAAAAGTTGGGACCCCGACCTAGATTCCATCCATAGTTCCCATTGTGGAATAAGTGTACCTTCAGCTGGCAGTGTCCCACCAGATGAAGGAAGAAATAAGCATTTGACTTGGCATCCTGGTTACCCTCGTAGAACCTTCCCTCCCTTCTAGTTCCCCTTCTCTTGAATACTTTATGGTCTGGGTAATAGAGACAGGAGGGGAAGATGAACATGCAACCATTTTGACATTCAGACCCCCATTGGTAAAAAGGAGGAAGAAGCAAAAGACAAATTTTCCTCAGCCAAGGGAAGATATAGATCTTGGGATGCCTAACATCCCCCAGGTGGAGATAATTTTAGACTCCCTTGAACCAGAGAATCCCCCAGAGACCTCCCCTCCACATGATGACTTTGACAAAATATTTGGGATGGATGAAGTTGTAAATCTACAAGGGGATATAGGGAAAGTGCTAGAGGAGATCGCCGCCCAAGAAGAAGAAAGAATCCCCACCAAAGGGGAGATACTAGAAAAAGAAGTTGCCATAGAGTAGGAAGTTTAGGCAAAAAGAGAGAAAGAGAAAGAATAGGTGGACATCCTATATGTTTAGGAAATCCCGGTCCTAGAGACTGAAACTAGAGAAAAGAGGCAAGAGAAAGATGAGAAACCAACTTTGACTAAGGGAACCAAACCTATGGGAATAATTGTAACCTCATCTACCATGCTCCAGAAACCTCCACCCACCTAGGGCAGTGTGACATTCAGAAAGGTGACCCCTATAATACTACAGTCAGATCTAGTATGTGCACCTTCACCACCTCTGGAGGATAAGCCAGCAGAATAGAACGTCCTAGAAGATAATGCCAGAGAAGAAGAACAACAACAAAAATAGGATGAGGGGGAGAACCCCAGAGATATATATGTTGATCTCACAAATGCTGCTAAGGATAGGGACACTGAGGCAGAGGATATTGATACCACTAAGGTGGATAATGTAGGTGGTCCCAAGAACATAGAGAAGGAGTCTGAAGAGACCCTAAATTCCAGAGGTGAACAAAAGAACCCCAGAGGAGACTCAAATGATCAAGCCCTAGCAGCAAGGCCACCCCCGCCACCACAATGGTTGGTGAAATCAAAGAAGATAAAGGCTCAGTGGCAGTAAAAGTCGATCTCTCCCTAGCTAAGCTGATGGCACAAAGTCAAAGCATCACCAAGCCAAAGAAGGCCCAAATTCTCCACTCCATTTAGACTGGTCCAGGCAGGGATACAATCACGGTCATTGTGACACCTCCCCGAGACAAAGAGGAGGCAATGGTCAGTGCTACAGAATACATAGTCACAGAGGCATCACTGGGGAAGAGGGACAAGCAGGGTGAACTGGACTTGCTAAAAGAGGCCAGCCATGCGATTGAGGCCCGCTATGATAAGAAATCCCAGAGGCTTAAAGAAGAAAAATATAAGAAAGTAAATCTCATCAGGCTACTGACAGAGTTGGTGCAACCATTAGCTACAATACATCTAAAAGCTTCTATGTCTAAAACACTGCTCCCATAGGGTGACGTCGACACACTAAGGAACATGAAAAAAAAGCGCAGGTGGTCGATGAATGGGTAGCCGAGCAGGTAGGAAATGTCCAAAATTTTCTAGTTACCACACTCTTGGACTTGCATACAGTTAGAAAGATTCTACACCATGCCAAGAATACCATTTCTATATGGGAGGGAGAGACCAAGCAATATGAGGCATGAAGGAGCGAGCTAGGAGAGCTCATGAACTTAGGAGAGGAACCTATCACACTCTAAACTTGATCTCAAATTAGAGATTAGCAAGCAACTGGTAGGGGCCCTGAAGGAAAAGGTCCCTACAGTAGAGTGTTATTTAAATTTGTATAAGGCATTTATTACAAGGGTTTCAGGAGTCGATCCCTTCAGCACAAATACATGCACTCTCATAGATCATGTAGTCGGGAAGTTTGAAGAATTAATGGAGTCATGATATCAATCCCTGGGAGATTTCAATGGAGCAAAAATGTCACATTTATCCCGCATGATGCTCCGGGCCCATGATGCAGTGAAGATGGCCGTGGAATTCAAAGGGAGCGCCTTAGATTTGGGTGAGCAAGTGGAGGCGGCAAAGTACTGCTAGGCGTGCATTAAGGGCATCAATGAAGAGGGATTCCCCTAGATTTTGGAGGCTTTCAAAATATACAAGGCATAGTAAAGCTCTCTGGACTTCGGAGATTTTCACCAGCAGGGTGCAATTTTGTAAATTCTTTATTTTTTGAGCGTAAGGTCCCGGACTCTGAAATTTTGAATCCAAAGTTTTGTATTCTTTCAAAATGACCTGTGTCTAGGTTCCTTAGAGCCAGCTGATCATTGTCAAGTAGTTAATAAGGGGGTCAATAGGTAGGTGATCTCGGTAAGGAATGTTCGATAGAGGGATGGCTCTCATAGGTGATTCTCCCAAGGCACTTCTCCAACATTAATTACCTAGTGCATCAAAGATAGTGAGCCACATTCTAAATTAAAGAGGCATGTCACCTCAAACTCTAGAAAGATCTGATTTCTTCTATATTTACCTTGACACTCTCTTCTATGCAGATTCTTCCAACCTCCCTTCTTGTCTTCTTCCTTTGTCTTGTCAGACCTCTACTCTTTTTGAGGTGATTGTAATGTTAGAAATAGTCCCAAGAGATAACTGAGAGGGGGGGGGGTGAATTAGTTATCTACTAGTTTAAATTCTTTTCTCTAATTAATTACAGAATAACATTAAGCATAAATACAAAAGGATAACACAAAATAAAACACCACAATTTTGGTTACGGGGAAATCAAAATAGGTAAAAACCCCACTGGGAATTAGCACCCACAAAGAATTGTACTAGAGTATAATGATCCCTATTAGAAGATCTTATAACCCTATTAAGAGTTGATCTTTATAATGCAATAAGTAGAGTGACCTGGTTAAGGGTCAGACCCTATTAGGAGTCTATTATAAATAACACTATTAGGGGTGAGGACACACTGTCCAAGAGCACACTGCTAAAATGATGAAGGTTGCAACCTTCAGTAAAATAGATGTACACTATATCTGATAATGAACTATTTGAGTAGACCTGCTATCTTGATCAGTTCCAGTGAAATATATGTACTCTCTATTTCTTCACATAGATCTTCAACTGATGAATGATATAGTTTTACTGTCCCAAAGAGACTAGCATCCTTCTCTATTCTTTTTCACTTTATTTTTCTTTTCTTAGCACTTTGGTGATCACAAATGAACTGCTATATGTATCTTCTTCAAGAGATATGATCACGTCGGTTGTAGGAATCCCTTCAATACTTTTGTTGTCAGCTAAACTAAGAATGCAACATAATTAGAACCACACAACTCAAAATAAATAGACGCATCGCTTCACATAGTCAGCTCCACCAAAATACCCAAATGTCACACTTTAGATGAAACATGTTTAGCACCTTTGGTTAATCATCTTTGACTCATAACTAAACCTGAATCTGAACACACATATCCAAAAGATAGGCGCAACTGAAGAATCAATAAAATTACCATCGGACCTTGAAAATAATCCTCTAAAACTGTGGATGGTAAACAAATCAACATAAATCAACTGTAACTAAACTTCTGAATCTGCGTGTATGCCCATAGCATAATAAATATGTCTTCAACATAAAAAAAACCGTGCAAGGCTCCAACATATCCATATTGAAAAATTGAATACATTTTACTATTGTATACTATATGTTGTCAACTATTTTAACAAAGGCAAATCTCCAACAATCTCCCCCTTTGACATTGATGGAAACATGTGATATAAAAACACCATCAATCCAAAAGTGTCTTCTTTCTTTTTACAATCTTCTCAATATCCTCATCAAAGGTACCTCTTAACTACTGCATCTCCTTTGAATGTGTTTTTATTTTCATACCTGTATACTCCCAAAGAGTATATGCTCCCCCTTACTATATACTCCCCCTTTCAAATCAATGGCAAAGGATGCCAAATACAAATAAGCATAGGTACTACTTCAAAAGTAGAGTAGTCAACCACTCATTAGTCACCAAGGATTGATGCACTTGCTATAAATTCTAATTAGACTTAGGGAAGGGAATTACTCCCAGCTTCTTCCTGGGATACTCAAAAGTATCTTTTGATAAAGGTTTTGTAAATATGTCTGCCGATTGATCTTTGGTGCTTACATAATCCAACTTCACTTCTCTCTCTGCAACTTTTTCTTTTTGAAAATGATATTTTATTTCTATGTGTTTTTTCTTTGTGTGCATCACCGGATTCTTTGACATATTAATAGTGCTAGTGTTGTCACAATGAATGACAATAGGATAATTAATCTGAATTCCAAAGTCTTTAATCATTTGCTTGATCCAAACCATTATTGAACAATTCAATGCTACTACTACATACTCAGCTTCTGTTGTTGATTGAGAATACAGTTCTACTTCTTGCTTGTCCAAGTAACCAACTTGTCTCCAAGAAATACTTCTCCTCCTAAGGTACTCTTTCTGTCATCAACACAACCTGCCCAATCTTAATCTGTGTACACATGAAGTTCTACATTTTCTGAATTAGGATACCATAAACCATAGTCTATAGTTCCTTTTAAATATCTAAATATTATTTTTATTGCCATTAAGTGATTCTTTTTTGGTTCAGCTGCAAATCTCCCAATAATGCCAACTGCATTAGAAATATTTGGTCTAGATTGAGTGAGATATATGAGTTTTCCAATCATGGACTTGTAAAGTGTTTTGTCAACTGCTGTGGAGTCACCATTTTTAGAAAGCTTGCTTCCTGTTATCATAGGAGTGCTTACTGGCTTGCAATATTCCATCTTGAACGTCTTTAATATATCCTTCACATATTTAGACTGATTTATGAATATACCTCTGTCTGTTTTCTTTACATTTAATCCCAAAAAGTATTTTATAGGTCCAATCATGCTCATTTCAAATTCGCTCTGCATCTCTTTGGAAAATTCTGCACTAAGCTAGTCATTACCTCTAAAAATAATGTCATAAAAAAAAATAGCAACAAGTAATAATCCTTCAGGTGTCTCTCTTATAAAATAAGTTGCAATCTTCTACTCCCTTTTTGAATCCAATCTTCGTCAAGTAGCCATCAAGTCTCTCATACCATGCTCTTGGGGCGTGTTTAAGTCCATAGAGAGCTTTCTTTATTCTGCATACCATGTCTGGATTGTCTGATAATTTAAATCCTTTAGGATGCTCTATGTAGACTTCTTCCTTCAAGTCACCATTTAGAAATGCTGACTTGACATCCATCTGATATACTTTAAACTTCTTGAATGTTGCATAAGCTAAAAACAATTTAATAGCTTCCAGTCTTCTCACAGGGGAAAATGTATCAGAGTAGTCAATTCCTTCTCTCTGCGCATATTCTTTACATACCAGTCTTTCTTTGTTTCTTATCATTGTACCATCTTCATTCATTTTTTTTCTAAATATCCACTTAGTTCCAATCACATTTTTGTCACAAGGTCTAAGGACTAATTCCCATGTGTCATTCTTAATTATCTGATCTAATTCTTCTTGCATTGTATTTTTCCAATCTGAATCATTACACGCATCTTCAAACCTTAAGGGTTCAATTTGTGAAAGTAAACATACCTCTTCATCAACGGTTGAACCTTTTGCTCTAGATCTTGTAAAAAATTTACTACTTTGATCTCCAATGATATCTTATTTTGAATGGTATCTAGATGTGTATTTTGAAATTTTAGGTGTGACACTCTCATCTTTTATTATGTGATTCTTCTTCACTCGGTTCAGGGTTATTGCATGATACATCAATAATGTCAAACGTTTATTCAATAACTATATCTTTATTGATAGGTCTAGGTTCATCTTCAATCATAGGTGCATATTCATAATATCTCTCTTGAATCATGAACTTCTAATCAATCTTCACATGTGCACTTTCAATGATTTTCTTCAACCTTAAATTAAAACATCTATAAGCTTTTCTCTTAGTAGAGTAACCAAGAAAAATACCTTCATCGCTTCTAGAATCAAACTTACCAACACCATCATCTCTCTTGATGTAACACTTGCTTCCAAAGATTTTGAAGTATTTTACTTTAGGTACATTACCAAACCAAAGTTCATAAGGTGTTTTTTCTGAGCCTGGTCTTAGTTGAATTATTTTGATAGTATAGACTGATGTATTGACTACATCTCTCCAATAGGTGTGCACAACTTTTCCTTCAATCATGATAGTGTGCACCGTGTCAAGTATTATCATGTTTCTTCTTTCTACAATTCCATTTTGTTGAGGGGTTCTTGTTGCACTTAGTTGTCTTTTGATCCCATGTTCTTCGTAGTACTCAAGAAACTTGTCAGAGGTGAATTCTCCCCCTCTATCAGATCTCATACATTTTATCTTTAGTCCAGACTCATTTTCAACTTTAGCTTTAAATATTTTGAATTTCTCAAAAGCTTCAGATTTATCTTTCAAGAATGCAACCCACATCATTCTGGAGAAATCATCAACAAACAGAATGAAATACCTTTCACCATAGTATGATCTTGTTTGAGTAGGTCCACATAATTCTGTATGCACTAGATCTAATTTGTTCTCTACAGAGTTCTGTTTGCTTCTGAATTAGTTCCTCACATGCTTTCCCATCACATAGTATCAATAGGTCTTGAAATACTAGGAAGGTCTCTTACTGCCTTTACATTTCTTATCTTTACTATGTTGTCAAAATTGATATGACAAAGTCTTTTTTACCATAACCAATTGTCATCCACTTTTGATAAGTCAAACCAAAAGGCATCTTCTGATAAGTCATGGTTTCACACTTGGTTGTAAATGCAGTCTTATATTGATCTTCTTTATGAACCAGGATCTGATTATAACTTGAATAGCCATCCAATAGTGAGAAGTGTTCTAATCCAAAGACACATTATAGAATTTTCTCCTTAGATGGGAATGGATGGCGATCTTTTAGGGATGCCCTATTAAGGTCCCTAAAGTCAACACATAGTCTCTTTCCATCTAAGGTGATAGATCCTTTTCCTATGATAGGTTTGGGAAAGTTATCTCCAAATATAACCATGCCACCTTTGTACTTATCTAGATGTACAAATCTATCTTTGTCTCCTGTCATGTGATGTGAACACCCGCTATCTACGATCCAGTCTTTTCTGATGTCTGGTTGTGAAACTAAATGTAATGCCCCGCCAGGGAACCCAAGAGAGATTAACCTAAACATGATACTATGTTTGTTGAATAATTTTTTTTAAAGGTTTACATAAAGAGACATACATTAATACGTAAGCAAATACCATTTATACACATTTCATACACTCAAATAGATTACACGACTCAAGGGTTCCATGATGTTGAATTACTTTAAGCAAAACACAACTAACAATATAACAAAAGATTCCATTTAAATAAATATAACAAATACAACTTACAAAAACATAATTACAATCCTCACAGATAACCATGAAACCACCATAAACTCACATCCACTGCACATATCATAGGGTATGTGGTAATCACTCTAATCTACTTACTATACAATATCCAAATTAGGTATCACATGCGATACTCTAATACAAGATTTACAATAATGAAATTACATAATCAATAATGAAGGAACATAAAGAGCTCATCTGCAAGGAACCATCAAGCACTTGGTACAAGGACGTTGAATCTCAATAGGTAAAGAATCACTACCACCCATCTGTGTGGAACCACAAAGGTCCATCCCACCATGCTGAGGAGATAACAACAGACCCTACTCGGATATCCAAAACCAATAAGGAATAACCACTAAGCAAGGGATCCTGATAGCTCTCTAATCCAACTGTACTATACATCATGAAAGGTAAGACTCATTAATCTAGAGGCAACTGACAACTGTAGGATATCTAGACTATGTAAAGGAAGGTGTCATCATGTACGTCTAACCCTTAAGTTTTATCCTAGCAATCCCAATGGATTATGACACTTAAGTGACCATACACAGAGCTAATGACCTCTCAAACTGACAAGACCACTAACTATGCCAGGTACCCCTTAAGGAAAATAACATCTTCTCATCACCATATTAGTCTATATTATCACTCAAGCATGGGTGAGGACACATCTTATTAATTCATTTCAATATCTCTCAGTATGTATTTAGTTATCACTTATTAAGTAAAATCTATAATAAGCAATCCAATAGTCACTTACAGACACAAAACTTATTGCAAGCCACCCCCTACTACACATCTAGGTATCCTACCCTAGGCTCACAGATCTGAATAGATCTAGCATAGGTCAAAACCCAAGTATACCCCAAATCCACTATCCATACAAAACAGGAACGACCACATAGAGGTACACATCTAGATAAGAATATCGAAAGGGTCAACATGGTCAATTTAGGGTAATAACATAAAGCAACACACGCCATATAATAACATAAATGCTAAACACCCTCAGCCTCTATATACATTCTAGGGCACTCTAAAACCTCCAAAAACCCCTTAACATAGAGAAATAACCAATCAGGAAAGAAATATTGTTTACACTACGTAAACACATCAATAATTCATCATACGTAACTCAAGATGATATAAACGGTTCACAATAGTAGCACAATATTTGCTTAAAATATTATGATTAAATTAACCACAATTTGATTTTATGTTTCTTCCTTATTAGTTTAAAATAGTGATAATTTCCCTATATTATCCATCAACTAAATTAAATCAAACCATTTAAAGAAATAATCCATTACTAGAATTAAATAACCCCCAAAAATTAGTTCCCGTTCAAGGACACTATTTACACAAAATTTACATAATCCTAGTTAAATTAAATTTAAATAATACTAAATAAATTAGCTTTTATTTAGTATTAAATACATCCCATTTAAATAATGTATTAAATAAAACCCTCTTAAATTTCTCATTAAATAAAACGCCTTTTACAATAACATTAAATAACTTACTTTTAATAGCCATAATAAAAATTATACATATTTAAATTAAATTATATATAATTAAATTTAATAATAAACAATTTTTAAATAAAATATTTTAAACCACCATAATTTAAAAAAAAAAAAAAAAAACACAAAGTTGAATGGGGAAGGTGGGCCCCACGCACCCCCATACTAAGCCGCGCGGCGCTGCCCTTGGCAGTCAGCTGCGCTGGCAGCCATGGACTGTTGCGCAGTCCGGCTACCTTGGGCAACGTGGAACTGCCGCAACAGTACCGCGGGGTGGTGGGGTTGGGACCCACCCCCCCTTAAACAATTTTTTTTATTGAATTTTTTTTTTATAAAACAAACTTTCGTTTCACAATTTTTTTTTAATAAAAGAAATTTCTGAAAACGGAAACATAAAAAGACCTTTTTTTTTTGTCTTTTATTCCTTTTTTGCCTTTTCTGGGCAATGTTATTTTTTTGACTAGTGAAAACATTAGGACTGTATTTTTATAAAGAGTGTATTTTTTTCAAACAAATTAATTTGTAAGGGAATATATTCTCATTCCTAAATTTATTTTTCTTCCCTTCTATAGTTTAGACTATAGGCAAGCCAATTTATTGATTTCTAGGAGTTCTAGGGGGAATTTTCTCACGAAATTTTGACACCATTTCCCCACCATGCCAAGTCTTAATATAATATAAAAAATTTAGATCTATGGGTTTTCTAAATACCCAAAAACATAGAAACTCTAATAAACCATCTAAAAGCCAAAATATTAACATGCATCCATCCAATCACTAATAGATTTGACCCTAAATTGCGACCAAACATTTCGACCAACTTGCAAAATGGTTTTGTTTGGTCGCAATATAAAAGTTAACTTTTTTTTTTTTTACTTTTATGCCCGTGTTGGTCGAAATTGCGACCAACACGTGCATAAAGGTTAAAAAAAATGAAATGTAACTTCATTTTATAACATTTTTATAGCAGACGGATAATGCAGAGCAACTGAGGGCAAAGTCTTCTAGGGCTATTTCTGGTTGAATGCAATCATGATTTGCCCTTTTAAGCATTTTAACTTTCTTCGATTCCTCTTATTTTACATTGCTCCCTGCATTGTTTTTCTATCTTATTTTCTTCAATTCCGCTTCTCTTACTGTGCTCCATGCATTCTTTATGACATGTTACTTCTGCAGGCCATGCCCTAACCGATCTATTAGCAGTGGATAAAAGGATTTTCAGAGAACGGTTAATTATCTATTTCTCATATATAGCCTTATATCAGTGGGAACTACTCTAACGAGGTCGGCTATGGAGTAAGCTATGTATCTATTTCTCATATACATCTCAAGGTAAGCTATTTACAGCCCTAACTTTG
>MU228370.1:385242-397052 GCA_018584345.1 Thuja plicata | reverse complement strand
CCCATTGTGCAACTTAATCTTGATTCTACCTTTTCCAACAATTTGACAGGGTTCATTATCTCCCAAATAAACTAGCCCAAAATCTCCTTGGACATAATCAACAAAATAACCTCTATGGGGTGTAGCACGAAATGAAGCCCCTGAATCTAACACCCATGAATCATCAACATTTTCTAAAGACAAGAGCAAAGCATCCTCTTCGGATTTGTTACATACCACATTTTCCTCCTTATTTCCATCATGTTTGTCTCCTTGATCTTTCTTCTAAGACCAACAATCTTTCTTCTTATGTCCTAGTTTTCCACAGTACCAGCAGTCACTAGGTCCTCTTAACTGAGACCTCTTTCCCTTTGACTTCCCTCATGATTTTCCATGATTTCCAGAATTGTTTCCTCTGTCTCTTGTTCTGCCTCTGCTTTCTGCGTTCAATACACTACCCGATGTGGATGCCCCTAAGCTTTTCCTACAAATTTCCTCACTCAATATAACACCAACAAAATCATCAAACTTTAGGGTATTAGAACCAGAAATGGAATTACTAACAGCCATTACCAAGCCATTCCAACTTTCTGGCAAAGAGCACAAAATCAAGAGAGCCTTAACCTCTTCATCAAAGGTAATTTTTACTGAAGTTAACTGACTTGTAACTCTATTAAACTCATTTAAATGATCAGTGACTGATCCACCTTCTACTATTTTCATGTTAAATAAACACTTCATGAGAAATACCTTGTTTGAAGCTGAAGGCTTTTCATACAACTTTGCTAGGGTTTCCATCAGATCTTTAGCTGTCGTTGCTCCAGTAATATTGAATGCCATCGATTGTGCCAAGCATAAATGAATACTCCCCAGTGCCTTCCTATCCAAAATATCCCAATCTTCCTTAGACATTGTTGCCTCTTTCTTGGATATTCCCTCTAATGGCCGCCATAGATCCTTCTGATAGAGATAGTCCTCCATTTGTATCTTCCATAACTGGAAGTTCTGCCCATTAAACTTATCAACCTTCAGCCTACCCTCATCTGCCATTTCTCCCACTTAACCGAGAGACTCTCCCACTAACTCGTGAGACCGGCTTCAGAGAATAGATGAAAGAACGAATGAAAAAACCTCGCTCTAATACCACTTGTTAGAATAATAAGCAGAAAAATGCAAATATAAACACGGAAGAGAACACAAAGACACATAGATTTAATGTGGTTCACCCAATCCCTGGGCTACGTCCACCAACAGTGAGTCCAATATCTTTATTATTATCCAGTAATTACAATCTGAAACCTGCAACTCAATACCGTCACAGGAAGCTATGAAAATCCCTCATACAATGAAATCTCAAAACCCTAAGCCCTTTTCACAAGCATATTTGACCTAACCTAATTAGGGCAAAAAATACTCTGCCCCTTGACCCCGCCTGGGGTGCTTCCCCAGGGCCCCGCAAGGGGCTCTACCCCTTGACCCTGAGCTTGGGGCCCATATAGATATGTCTGGGGGGAAACCATGCCGAAAGAAACTGAGTATGATTAGGCTCCACATACATAACAACACTTATGCTTGTAGTGTTCATGTAATATTTTCATGTGACTTCTGAAGTGTTTGAAATATTTTTGAATCCATTAAATCTTTTCTTTGATACTTTTGCATGAGCTCCTTAATTAATTCTTCTTGCCGCAATTGAAAAGCCCATCAAAAAGCTTAGGAAGGGCCTATACTTTTCATAATTGTTAGTATAATTTTCTAAATTTAGGTAGAAAATAGGATTTTTGCAAAAAGAGTGGAAGTTGCAAAAGGAATTGATTTTAGAGGCAGAATCAAAGCTTGTTGGAACTGCATTTTAAAAAAAAAAAAAAATTTGCAAAGGTTTTAAGTGGCAGAAAGCTGGTCATTCATTTCTTGAGGAATAATTGGAATATTTTTAGAAAAGGTTGAAGAAGCTGCAATGGGCGACCACCTATGAGGAAGGAACCCATAGTTCATACCATACTACTACAGGATCAAGTTTGTGTTGGACCATATAGAAATTATGGATGAATTGATTACTTTATGAAGTTAGATGGTTATGATAGTGATATTGCGAGAGAATTTTTTAGCATGTTCTCAAATGGTTTAAGATTAGATATAATAAGATGTAAGTTCCTTCATTAGTAGTATAAAGTGGTATTCCATGAAGTGATTAAAATGGTTTGGGCTAAGACCAAATCATATAATTTTGGTTATAAGAACAAATGATTATAATTAAAAGTAAAGATCAAGGGCTCAAATTGGTTGAGAGACTTGGAAGGATGGGAAGAGGGCAATATATTCACATGATTGGTGGAGATGGAGGAAAAATATATGGTCGAGATTCCTATTGGGATGAATGGATGGTGAGGATGAAAATGGTACGTGGGAGTACCCTAGGGTGATGAGCAAGTCTTTTGGCCTATATAACATGGTATCAAGTTTGCCACATGTTCAAATAGATAGTTAGTTGTATACAAAAAGCCAAACCTTTGTACAAATGTGGGAATGTACATGACTTGATGAGGTTTGACTAGGACTAGGAACGTGCAAGTGGGTGACCAGTGAAGTGAATTAGTTCTAACTTGCTAATAGAAATTTGATGAAAAAGATAAATTAAATAAATAGGTATATTGATTCAATTTTCAAAAAGAACTTAGGTAATAAATATTTAGATTTATTAACCAAAAGCGGGTTTTAAGAAGGTTGATTAAATGATTTGGGCTAGAAATAGGATTGGGTGAATAGTGGACAAATAACAACTTTCTTAAAATATTATTTAATTAATAAGATGATGAAAATTGGACAATTTATTAAATCAAGCATAGAATAAATGGTAGCTTATCATACAAATGACGATGTGTTAATTTTAGCTGTATATATAATATCTCTAATGTACACAATCATAATTATTAAATAAAATAATGAATTAATAATAATTAGTTTCTCAACACATGTATAAGCACTGACACTCTAATTGACACATATGAATCACAAAATGACATTACATTAACCAGGCATGGTTCTAAACCATAAACTCTATTGTATTGATATAATCAAGAACACGTGGTTAGTAACATGTTAGCAAATACACAATGACATCTCATGTCCAAAATTAAATGCATTATTAAAAGATAATCCATCCATTAAATATGTCCAAAAACTATTATAGAACACAACATTAATAAATAATTGAAGACACAGTAGGAAATGTGCATAGGTGGGCCTTACATCAACTTTAGATTCATAGAAGTTATTTGTATCTGAAAAACGGTAATGGTAGTAAAAGTATTGTTAAAACTTGTTATATTGGGGAAGAAAAGTTGACTACAGTCCCTTTGTCACTTGATTTATTCATTACGACATAATTTAATTAAGGTACACAATTGTTTTTAATTGTCACTTGATTTATTCATTATGACATAATTTAAATAAAAGAGGGGTGAAAATTTATTCAATCAAGAAGAACTACAGACAGAAGGCATCACATTATGACATAATTTAACTAAGGTATATTTATTGCATTTTACAGAGTCCAGCTTGTCCTCCTCCATTTTCATGTGTGGACACATGTCCTAATTTTAGTAGGGGGAAGGGATGTCATCATGTCCACATCACACTATTCATCATGTCCACGCCACACTACTTTAAGAAAAATCGCAAAAATATCAGTGAAATATGGGTGAAATCACACTTACATTTGTAGTTTCCGTAAGATTTTGATGTGACTTCTGAGGCACTTTAAATATTTTTGAATCCATTAAATTGCTTCTTTGATACTTTCGCAGGAGCTCCTTAATTAATTGTTCTCGCCGCCATTGAAAATCCCATCGAAAAGCTTAGGAAGCCTTTACTTTCCATAATTGTTAGTTTAATTTTCTAAATTTAGGTAGAAAAGAGGGTTTTTGCAAGAAGAGTGGAAGTTGTAAAATGAATTGATTTTAGAGGTAGAATCAAAGCTTGTTGGAACTGCATTTTTTTTTTAACAATTTGCAAGGTTTTAAGTGGTAGAGAGGTGGTCATTCATTTTCTGAGGAATTATTAGAAGATTTTTCACAAAGGTTGAAGAAGCCGCCATCGGGGGGGGGACCACCTATAGGCATGAACCCATAGTTCATACCATACTACTCCTGGATCAAGTTTGTGTTGGACCATTTAGAAATTGATATTGATGGTTATGATAGTGATATTGCAAGAGAATTTTCTAGCATGTTCTCAAATGGTATAAGATTAGATATAATAAGATGTAAGTGCCTTCATTAGTAGTAAAAAGTGGTATTCCATAAAGTGATTAAAATGGTTTGTGTTGAGACCAAATCATAGACTTTTGGTTATAAGAACAAATGATTATTTTTAAAAGTAAAGATCAAGGGCTCAAATTGGTTGAGACACTTGGAAGGATGAGAAGAGGGCAATATATTCACATGATTGGTGGAGATGGAGGGAAAATATATGGTCGAGATTCCCATTGGGATGAATGGATGGTGAGGATGAAAGTGGTACGTGGGAGTACCCTAGGGTGATGAGCAAGTCTTATGGCCCATATAACATGGTACCAAGTTTGCAACATGTTGAAATAGATAGTTATTTGTATACAAAAAACCAAACCTTTGAACAAATGTGGGAATGTACATGATTTGATGAAGTTTGACTAGGACTAGGAACGTGCAAGTGAGCGACTAGTGAACTGAATTAATTCTAACTTGCTAATAGAAAGTAGATGAAAAAGATAAATTAAATAAATAGGTATATTGATCAATTTTTAAAAAGAACTTAGGTAATAAATATTTAAATTTATTAACCAAAAGTGGGTTTTAAGAAGGTTGATTAAATGATTTGGGCTAGAAATAGGATTGGGTGAATATTGGACGAATAACAACTTTCTTAAAATATTATTTAATTAATAAGATGATGAAAATTGGATAGTTAAGTGGATAATTTATTAAATCAAACATAAAATAAATGGTAGCTTATCATACAAATGATGATGTGTTAAGTTTAGGTATATATATAATATCTCTAATGTACACAATCACAATTATTGAATAAAATAATGAATTAATAATAATTAGTTTCTCAACACATGAATTTAAGTGACACTCTAATTGACACATATGAATCACAAAATAACATTACATTAACTAGGCATGGTTCTAAACCATAAACTCCATTGTATTGATATAATCAAGAACACGTGGTTAGTAACATGTTAGCAAATACACATCGACATTTCATGTCTAAAATCAAATGCATTATTAATAAGATAATCCATCCATTAAGTAGGTCTGAAAAATATTATAGCACACAACATTAATAAATAATTCAAGACACTGTAGGAATGTGCATAGGTGGGCCTTACATCATCTTTAGATTCATAGAAGTTATGTGTATTCGAAAAATGGTAATGATAGTAAAAGTATTGTTAAAACTTGCTATATTGGGGAAGGAAAGTTGACTACAGTCCCTTTGTGTTCCCTAATTAAACCTCTTGATCGATTTGACCATGTGTAATAATTTTATAGGAATGCCAAACAAATGTAAATGTCCAACTTTATCCATATGAATGTAGATCCCAATGTAACTATTTCTGATGATATCTGATCTCTAAAATGAATTAGAACATAATCTTTTTATACACCTTCAAATATTTCGTTTTGGAGTTGGTGGAAAATGACTAATTCAAATAAAATCAAAGTATCGTTCAATACTTCTAGATTTGATTGTATGTATTTTCTTTGCATCAACCTTTCAAATCTCACCAAATAAAAGAAGTCAATATTATATACATCATTTTAAATCACATCATTAAATCTTAAATTGGAATTAAAAGTTCGATGATTAAAATTGAAAATATTGAAACTTAGCACTATCTAGATGCCGTCAAAATGAGTAAAAGATTTGAACTTAGCACTATCTAGATGCTTACAATATAATCTTTGCTTTGGTCTATATTAGAGATAGTCGAAGTAACCAAATACGGGGAAGAAAATGTTCATTAAAAAGGTTTTTTTATTCATCTTCATTGATGTGCATGCTCGATTAAACCCTAATCCTAAGGGAAGGAACCCTCCTCGATTATATGCTGCAATTTACAGCGATACTTATTTCCTTTTGCTCTGCCCACATCTTCCGTCGAGCACAATGTCATTTGTATCATTTTGGAGATGCTTTGTTCGTTCACGGAGATTGTCGTCGTGCCCCACTTTGACAAGCGAACTGCATTCTCCATCCTTCAGATTCCTACAATTCTCATCACTGTATTCATCATCACCATATCGTATTACACCTTCTCTCAATGTCATTTCAGATCTCTTAACAAAAGAATGTGGGTTTTCTTCTTCTCAAGTGGCAACTGTGATGATATCAAGACCAGGCCTGTTGAAGACCAAATCTGACCATACTGCTAGAGAAGTTATTCATCTCCTGAAAGATTCTGGATTCACAGAAAGAAAGCTTAAGAGTATCATTCTCAGAAGCCCAAGTATTCTTGTACTCAAAGTGGATAGACAGTTGAAGCCCAAAATGGAGTTCCTGCAAAAAATAGGCTTGGCTGCTCAAGACGTAGCACATATTATATATTGCAAACCCAGATTTCTTAGCTTGAGCTTAAAAATCCGTCTTGCCCCTAACATTCTCCATCTTGAAAACCTATTTGGCTCGAAGGCCCGTCTATGCAAGGTTTTGAAAAAGGCGCCTGCGCTTTTGACGAGTGATTTTGAGAAGCAAGTGAAACCTAAAATGGAGTACCTGAAGAATAGTACAGGCATTCATGAAGGTTCAACAGTATTTGTGCGAGCCCTCTCTGTGTTTTTAGAACTTAGTTTTGAAACATTGGAAGCGAAAATAAAACATATGGCGAGTCTTGGTCTGGCAGAGGAGGAAATTCGTCAAATTCTTAAGAGACATCCTCAAGCACTTCATCTTTCAACCAAGAAAATGAAGGAAAACATTGATTTCTTAATACGCACTGCAGGTCTTGATCCCAAGATTGTTGCTTCGAATTCCGTTATTTTGGATCTAAGCTTAGAGAAAAGGCTCAAACCTCGCTATGAAGTTTTTAAATCTCTCAGGGCAAGTCCACATGCCAAAGGTCTACCTAGTCTGACTGTATTTTTTATGCTAAGTGAGCGAGAATTCCTCGCTAAGTTTAGCCAATACAATACTCAAGTCTTAAGTCTAACGATCTTACAATCTCCTAAAGCAAGCATTTTAGAGCAGTGACACAAGCTTCCAAATAAAATTAACCCAGGTTTTTGTTTCTTCAAGAGTTGGACTCTGGAAGGTGTTGAAGGGCCCTGGAACTCATCTAGGACAAGGTAATGTCTTGATTAAAAAATATTATTGATACACTCTTCACCCCTATACAAAAGACAAAAGAGGGGAATACATGAGACTACGCTGGAAGAGGAAACAGCAACTGAAAGACAAAAGACAGGATTTGAAAGCATGGAAATTTGCGTTGAAAATAGGGGAGTTCAATCTATTCCTTTATGCATTGATTTTATCAAAATTAAAAGTCTGCGAGTTTCATATTTCTTCAGTCAAAGGATCTGTAGAGCAGGTAATCAATGTTATCAAAGCTGCTGCCCTTGTTATAAACCACATTTTCCCCGAAAATAAGCTTATCTCGTCAGGTGTGAATAATTACATTATATTTGGGTTTCCCTTGTGTTTGTTGACTATTTTAAGCTGTATGAATGGATAGTTCAAGACTTTCTGGATTGTTGCCCATATAGTTGGGCTAGTCCCCAGAGTGTACATCAATTCTTTCTCATATAGTTGAATGAAAAGTTATATATCTTAACCTATGTGTTTAAATTCTAATTATAGATTGGCTTGTGTTCGGAATCATTCTGCTCTAGATTGAATCAAAATGAATGGTCATTAAATCTGCTTAGCTTCATCTGAATTTAGATTTCAATTCACAGTTAGGATATCCATTTACAAAAGCAAGTTGACAATTCCCTTCTTCTGCGTAGCGTGGACTTCAACAATAAGCACGATATTTGCAGCAGTCTATTTTCACAAAGCCTAATTGCAACCCTAGTAGGCAAGTTGATGCCATGATTTGCACTATTCATGGTGCTTGCTGCATTTGACATGTAAGTAATTTATGTGTTTTTTTTTAAAAATCCTTACAGGCTCTACTGTAATCCCTGCATACAAATAGATAAGTTCCATATAAGTCCCTTTTTTGGTTGGAATTCACAACCCTTGTACTTGAGGCATCTCATCCCTCATATATTCCATATGGTACAACTGTGACATTGTTTTTTAAACTGAAAGGATATGGTCACATAAGATGCATTGTTTCTAGATAAATGCCCCCAAAATAAGATGGATTTGTCATCTGAGAAGATAGGTTTGATTTCTATTATATGCAGTCAGAGAAAAATATTGATCAGAATGCTTTTACTGAAATGGCATAGCATTACATAATTTATTAATTTGCAGTCTAGTTGCGAATTTATTGTTTTTGTGGGAAAGCCTTTCAAAGGTTTTACTTTAATGAAGGGTCAATCTTGCTCGAATCTTGCTCGAGATAGAAAGTTTCTGGATTTTAGCAGTGTGTAATGCTTTGTCTACCAAACAAGGGTTGTTTCGTTCATTCAAATTTCTCTGTGGTTTTTGTTTTCACATTTCAGGTATTTTGTAAACCAGATACAATTTTTTTTGCAAATATTGACGAAACTAATCACTTGGGTAACAGAAAATGGGAAATGAGGTAGATGCTTTTGAAATCTGTTTTCTCCCATAGGGTTCTCTTCGGTTGAAGAGTGGAGTGAATTACAATGGCCATGGGCGTAATGTAGGGTGGAATGTGATTCACTGAAAACAAGCCTAAGAGTGCCATTCTTGGAAGCCCCGCTATTCTTTTACTCAAAAAGGATAGTCATATGAAGCCCAAGATGGAGTTCCTGAAAAATATGGGCTTTGCTACTCAAGGCATAGTACATATTGTATTGCGCACACCTAGATTTCTTGGGTTGAGCTTAGAAAACTCTCACCTCTAGAATTCTCCATCTTGAAACCCTGTTTGGGTCAAGGGTTCATTTGTGCAAGGCTTTGAGAAGGGTGCCACAACTTTTGATGTGTGATGTCGAGAAGCAGGTGAAACCCAAAGCGGAGTACTAGAAGAGTAGTATAGGCATTTTGGAAGGTTCCACAGCTTTTTCATAAGCCCTCAATGCAGTTATAGGCCTTCGTTTTGAAACCTTAGAAAAGAAAACTAAACAAATGGCAAGTCTTGGTGTGGCAAAGGAGGTAATCGGTCAAATTCTTAAGAGAAATTCTGGAGCACTTTGTTATTCAACCGAGAAAATGAAGGGAAACATTGATTGCTTGATACACATTGCAGGTCTTGATGCTAGAGCATTCTGGGATGTGAGAGCAATCTTGCATCGACTAAAAATATTTTATTTAATTTTACAATAGTTAGTTTTAGATGTTTTGGTGAATAAATTTAATGTAATAAGGCGTAAAATATTTGATAAATCATTTGGCCAACTCCTAAGGTTTAATCTAGCATTGGAGTGTGACACATGTTGACAACATCTTCTTGGCATATTCTTGGAATCTTCCGGTTTGGCTATCGGCGGTGCTGGTTACTGGATAGTAAATATTTTGAAATATTACATTTACCATTTTCAAGTGCATGTATTCATAGGTGAGCTCCCGAGGGACATTTGGCAATGCATGTCTTACTATAGATTTTTGTGGAGTTATTTAACTGTCATAGTTGATCAGTTTGATTGGCTGCTAGAGGAGGTGGCTTATGATAGCATTTGTGAAGCTTCGTTTATTTTATTATTTTATGGTGGCCTCCTTACTTGGATGTGGTATTTGGAGAAAATGATTTTGCATTGATAATTTATGTTATTTTTCATTGGTGGAAGTTGAGGTGGACTTGTGCAGCATTATGACAGAATTCAATGCAAAATTTGAATGATTTTTGGAGGGATGTTCAATCTCAACATGTGATTTGGTTGAGTTATCCAATCATAGTTGTGGTAACCATAGGGGAGTTATTCATGGCATTACATTTCATAAATTGAAGATGAGTTGAAGAATTCAGTTTGACAATGGTAGGTTGAAGGACAAAGGTTGAAGTGCAGCTGTAGCTCAAGCGTGGGATGAATTCCTTGTAGTTTCCTCTTGCTTATTTTCTTGTATATATCTGGTGGGAGATGTTTATTTGATGACCATGTGGTCATGTGATGTTATTCACAACAACTATGTACTTGGGAAGCTAAATTGTAGTAGAAAGTTGAGTGAAAGGAGATAGTTTCTCCATATTGTTCTTGTTTGCATGTGGAATAATTTTGTATGAGATTTAATTCAGATTTTATGTCAAATCCTTATTTGATTTGCATATGTGGTTTGTGTGGATTGTCACCCTGCATCAGATCTTGAGCCCAAGATAGTTGCTTTGGATCCTTTGCTTTTGAGTTCAAGCATAGAGAAAATGCTCAAATCCCACTATGAAGTCTTTAAATCTCTAAGGACAAGTCCACACACCAAGGGTCCCACCTAATCTGGTTAGAATTTTTAAACTAAGCAAGCAAGAACTCCTTAAATTTTGGCCAATACAGTACCAAGTCAAGACTAAAAGCATTTTAGAGCAGTGATGGGAGTTTCAAAATAAAATTTGAAGAGGAAGAAGCAACAGTAAGACAAAAGACACAAGGGACCTCGTTTGAAGAGGAAGAAGCAACAGTCGGACAAAAGACAAGATTTGAAAACATGGGAATTTTTTGTTGAAAACAAGGGAGCTTAATCTCCTACTTTCTATATTGTTTTTATCATAACTAAATATCTTGAGTTTCATATTTGTTCAGTCAAAAGATTTGTATTGCTCATATTCAGTGTTATTCAAAGCTTTCCCATTGTACCTCTCTCTTAGAATATATGTATACAGTCTGCCCTTGTTATAAGGTTTCAATAGTAGTGTTTTCGAATATGCATGGTGTTTAAGGTACCACATTTTAAGTAAATTCCCAGAAACTAAGCTGATCTGTTCTTCCTGTGTGGATAATGGTATATGGTTGGGTTTCCCTTGTCTTAGTTGACTATTTTAAGCTCAAGGACTGGATATTTGTTCAGGATGATCTGGATTGGTTGCCTATTAAGTTGGGCCACCCCACAAGGTCTGCATTAATTCTCTTTCATATAGTTGAATGGCAAGTCAGTTAATAGTTGAATTGCAACTCATGCATCTTTACTGATGTGTTTAAATTCTACTTATATATTGACTTATTCTTGGATCATTCTGCTATATATTAAATCAAGTGAACAGTCATCAAATTTGTTTAGCTCTGTCTACAGTTCAGATTTCAATTCATAATTAATATATTCATTTACAGAGTAAGTTTGACAATTCATTTCTTCTGTGTAGCTTGAACTTTAACAATAAGCATGATATTCACAACACTCTATTATTGCAAACTCTATTATTGCAAAGCCCAATTGTAACCCTAATAGGCAAGTGTACTTTAAATTTGTTTACATTAATATACTTAAGTTGTGGTACTAACTTTAATCTAGTTAATCACGGGTATCTAAGTGGATCTCAGATTCTTATATTCGCATATGTATATGCTCTCTTCTTTCAGCTTTCAGGTAATAGTATGATTTTTGATCTACAATAGAATCCATTGCAACTGCCAACAATGGCTAAGTTAACTTTGGCTTAGGTGTAGCTCTTACCCCCTAGATGATTGATATTGCTTTGTTGAAAGTACCTCTGAAGGTGCATTATTTTGATAGAATAAATTTATTGTTTTCATTAATAAGCCTAGGTTAGTTTCATACTT
>MU228370.1:363274-384645 GCA_018584345.1 Thuja plicata | reverse complement strand
CTGGGTTCCCTGTGGAGGAATCCACAGGGAACCCGGATTCCATTCCATCCACAGGAAACCTGGATTCCATTCTGGAACCCTGGAGGAATCCAAGAGGAATCCGGGAGGAACCAGGGTCCGGATTGTACCGGAACCAGGATCCGAGCCTCAACAGAGGAATCCGGTAACTTAGTTTTTATCCCTAGTGTTTCTAGTCTAATCCTTGCATGTAAACAGATAAGTTGCACAACTGCTGTACTCAAGGCATTTCATCCCTCATACATTCATATCACACAACTGTGACATTTGTTAAGCTGGAAGGGTATGGTCAGATAAGAATCTTGAGATGGAATTATGTTCATTGGTTCCCTTCTTTTTTCAAATTTAAACATTTATGTCGAAACAATTTGTCCCATCCACAATTTAGTATAGTGAAGTGAATAATACATGGTTGTTTTTAGATAAATTCACCCAAAATAAGATGGATTTGTCCTCTCAGAAGATATGCGAAGTACTTAAAGAATAGTATAGGCATTTTGGAAGGTTCCACAGCATTTGCAAGTCCTCAATGGTGTTATTGGCCTTAGTTTTGAAACTCTGGAAAAGAAAACTAAACATATGCTGAGTCTTGGCCTCACAGAGGAGGAAATGGGTCGAACTCTTAAGAGATATCCTAGATTACTTTGTTATTCAACCATGAAAATGAAGTAAAACATTGATTTCTTGATACACACTGCTGGTCTTGAGCCCAAGATTGTTGCGTTGAGTCCTCTATTTTGAAGTGTAGAGAAAAGGCCCTAACCACTCTATGAAGTCTTTAAATCTTTGATGACAAGTACACACACAAAGGGTCCACCTAGTCTGGGTAGAATATTTAAACTGAGTGAGAATTCCCTAAATATTTTGGCCAATACAGTACCAACTCAACTCTAAAAGCATTTCAGAGCATTGACGGGAGTTTCAAAATAAAATCATTTGTTCGAAAGAGCAACCAGGCAGGGCAAAATAAAGCCTTTTGGCTTGGGTTTAGTGTAGGATGAGAAATACCAACCATATTCAAAGAGAACACGGGTACTTGGTAGAAGAGGAAGAAGCAACAATAAGACAAAAGACAGGACTTGAAAGCATCAGAATTTGCATTGAAAATAAGGGAGCCCAATATCCTTTTTGTATTGATTTTATCAAAACTAAAAGTCTATGAGTTTCACATTTCTTTAGTCTAAGGATTTGTAGAGCAGATATTTAGTGTTATTCAGAACTTTCCCATTTTATCTCTCTTAGAGTATATGTAAATAACCTGCCATTTTTATAAGGTTTCTGTAGTAGTGTTTGTGAATATTCATAATGCTCAAAACATCACATTCTAACCTAGAAACTAATCTAATCTGTTCATGTGTGGATAATGGTTTCATTTCTCTTGGTTGACTGTTTTAAGCTGGAGGGTTGAATATTTATTCAAGACGATCTGGATTGGTTGCCCATTCAGTTTGGCCACCCCCTAAGGTCTGCATTAATTCTCTGACATAGTTGAATGGCAAGTCATGTATCTTTGCTTATGCGACTAAATTCTACTAACCAATTGACTCATATTTGGATCATTCTGTTGTAGACCAAATCAAGTGAACTGTCAACAAATCTATTTAGCTCTATCAACAGTTTAGAGTTCAATTCACAATAAAGAGATCCATTTACAGAGTAAGTTGACAATTAATTTTTTAGGCATGGCTTTGACTTTAACAATTAGCACTATGTTCACCGTAGTCTATTATTGTAAAGCCCAATTGCAACCATAAAAGGCACGTGTACTTAAGTCTTTTTTTCATTATTATACTTAAGTCGTGGTATTAACTTTAATCTAGTTAATCATCAGTCTTTAAGTTGATCTCAGATTCATCTTTTTGCATATGTATACATTATCCCCGCTTGCAAATAATAGTATACTTTTTGATCTGCAATATTGTTTCTCTTTTTGTAAATCCATTGCAAAAATACCTTTGTTGACCAAGCTTAGGTTTATCACGACTCTATAGATGATTATGATGCTTCAGTTTGATAGAGTAACTTTGTTTCTTTCATTTATAAGCCTAGGTTAGTTCCATACTTCAACCTCTATAATTTTGAAATGGTTTGTTTATGTTGCTGTTATTGGAAGTGTTCATGGAGTTTGCTGCATTTGATATGCCAGTAATTTATGTTGTTTTTATCCTTAGAAACTCTATTCTAATCCCTACATGCAAATAAGTGAGTTCCATATAATTCCTTTTTTTTAAAATTCGAATTTACAACCTATGTACCTGAGGCATTTCATCCCTTATATATTGCATATTATACAAGGGTTACATTATTTATTAATTTGGAAGGTTATCATCAGATAAGATGGAGTTAAATTTACTAATTCTCAGATTTTATACATTTATGTGGAAGCAAATATGTTCTATCCACAATATGGTAATGAAAATGTTAAAATGCACGAAAAATAAGATGGGTTTGTCCTCTCGGGGAATGCAAATATGGGGCATAATTTGTGAAACTGGAACGACATTGTCAGGTAAGATGGAGTTATATGCACTAGTTATCATTTTTCTTTGTGTCTTGTAAAGAAAAGTGAGTAAAACACAGTTGTTTCTAGATAGTCACTCAAAATAAGATGGATCTGTTCTCTCAGAAGATTCGGGTTGACTGCAAATATATGACATTATTTGTGAAACTGGAAGGTAATGGATAGATGAAATCTAAAACTTAGTTATATATCCTAGTCCTCGTATTTTAAACATTTGTGTGGAAACTATGTATTCTATCCACAATATGATAAAGAAAAGGTAATAAAACACAGTTGTTTCTAGATAAATGCAGCTAAAATAAAGATGGATCTTTCCTCTTAGAAGATCTGGTTTGATTGGAGTTCCACAAGTGAGATGCAATTAGCAAGCAGATTGTATGCCGTTGTTAGTAGATTATTATTATTTAATTATCAATCATTTTTCAATTTGTACAATACTTGAAAGAACTGACCGTATAAAGTTATAAACTGTTACAGCCTAATTTCTGTGCAATTGTAATTTGTTAAGAGCTTCATATGAGGGGCTTCATACACAAGGAAATGCTAAAACCAGGTTGAAGTAGGCAGGAATTCATAGTATTCATTAAAAGGGAAAGAGAAGCTGCTGGTATAGATTTTCAGGGCAAAAAAACAAAAAATCTGAAGAGTGAATGCAGTAATCATTTTAATATATAATCGTATAATGTATTCATATGTAGCAATATATTCAACTGTTTATAAATAGTAAATACATACATCTCTATGTTTAGTTGATGTCAAATTCATATTCTTGAAATTTATATGTTCTATGGAATTTATATAAAAAATAATAAAATTTTCTAGTCTGTCAATTATTTTTATTTTGTAACTTTCAAAATTTAAGTTCTAGAGTTTAAAACTTATAAATATTTACAGACATTTGTACAGTTGTAAATACATGATGTAAATGTTATTGTAAGGTTTATCTTTGCATATTGTTTAGTTATTTTCCTTCAATTTTTGGCAAAATATCTGTACATATTTGTCCAAATATATATAGTTCTCTAAGCAAAAAAAAAAAAGAGTTATTACATGCATGAATACAACTATGTATATTTGTATACAGTTCTATATAACTACTTAAATTTGTGTGCAATTCTATATGCTGATGATTATCAATATAACTAAGCATGTAAAGAGAACCCACCTATCTCAAATCAAACTAGTTAATAATGTTTCTTAGCACAAGTGCATATATATACCACTAAATGTGAAAATTTAATTTTATGTTTTTAACAGAGCATTGTTATTTATGGAGCTTGATCTTATCACATTTAAGTGTGGGGCTTTGAAAGGGGGTTAATTCTGGGGATACACACCTTGGTGGGGGCTTAGTGGTAGTGCCCTTATAACTCACATTTGATATATATTTTTTTATTGTAAATCTAAAATGTTGAAATAGATCTAATGGTAGAGATTATGTTTGCTTTTTGTTTCCCTAGAAGACAAACCCTTTTATGTGAAGGCATTGCATTGTATGTGGAGACGGTGCTAGAGATAGATAAGATAAGATAAATTTATTAATGTCCAACGGAAGACCAACAAGGGTCTATGGGACAGGAAACAAACAACCAAAAAGCAAGAAACCAGCGGACCACCAAACAGTGGTCGGGGGAACAACAAAAAGAACAAGGAACCAAACAAGAAGAAGTAGAGAACAAAGAACCACTAGGGCAAGGACTAGGGGTCCTTCCCAAGCGGAAAGAAATCCAACACAGAAGGATAGTGACCCGAAAGAATAAGGGTATGGAGTCGTCGCCGTGATCTGCTGGTGGTCTGTCGCTGATGAGTAGAAGCATTGCGAGGTCTCACAGATCTGGAGTGACTGATGGTGGAGGCACATGAGGGCCGCTTCACACCCCGAGCCGGGGGTGAGGGTGAAAAGAAATCCATAATGCGCTGCTCAGTGACCAGCTTCTGGGGAAATAGAAGCTACAAGGTATGGTCACGGAGCTGAACCGTCTCCTGTAAATAGAGTGCCAGACACCTCTGGTTAGAGTAGCAAAAGAAGGAAGTCAAGGAGCTGCAATCTCTGAATAAGCAATAGAATCTCCCTCTGATCTCATAGTATATAGGGCAGCGAAAAATGAAATGTGTCTCGGTCTCAATCTCAGACAATGTGCATAAACTGCAAATACGATCCTCTCTGTCAATGTGATGATCAGTCTGTGCACGCAGGCGGTGAGAGCCGACTCTGAAAGATCCTAGAGATAAGAGTAAGTTGCAACAAATATGTTGTAGATTGTATCCCTTTATTTTGCTAGACAAAATAAGAGGGAAAAATGACCCATTTCTCAGTGGAAATAGCTCATATTCAATTAGTTGTGTATATCTTCATCTTTGTGTTCTACATTATCTTTATGTTTTATTTTTACATTCATTTTATTGTATATTGTTTTGTGATCCTATTCTTATCAAACGTCCCCCATTATTGGGATATTTTGCTCAACATTAGTTGCTAAACATAGTATATGTTACATTTGCAACCATGGTTAATGGACCACATTAGCAGATATAGCAAATGGGTTCATTACAAGAGTTGATCCCTATTTTAAATTTATGTGTTCAAAATTTATCTAAAAAGAGGTTTGTAGGACAAATTATATTGAAGAGATTCCCAAATCTATGTCATCCTTGTTGGAATGATAATGAACCCATAATGAAGGTGTATACTTCAAAGGATCAACTAAGAATAACGTCTTTCACTAGAAAATGTTGAAAACAAGCTTAAATAAATAATGATATTGAATGATACTCAATAAATATGAAATGAGATATAAGAGATGTGTTACAATATACAAAATGCCTTGATTATATAGGCAAGGTGATGAGGTAGGATAATAACTACCCTTGATACAAATATTAAACACTCAATGCATTATAATAAATGCCTACAGTTTAAAAGGCAATAGTGAGACATGACCCCATTATAAGCTAGTTTCTAGAATGCCACCTAGAATAACTAACATGGTGAACAATATTAAATAACAAGTTACATAAAGTACAAGACAAGGTTATTAAGACATTATATTCACTCTAACAAACCCCTTTTAAGTGTAACTCGGAGAAAAATCATTATGCAAATAATGCAAGATAAAATTAATATTCCATATGGGTCCTGATACTAAGGCCATGTTAGGTACTCATGCACAACTAATCATGAAACTATTCTCTCTCAAGTGAATAAAAGGAGAAAACCTTGTGGGACAAAACTCCCCATCAAAAAAGAGAATGTAAATGATGTAGAAGTGATAGATTAAGTGATGCATGAAGGTGTGAATGTCAATACCCCCCTAGGACTACATCCATCACAAAGATACAATTGATATCCCCCCAAAAAGGGAAAGTGAGATACTAAGAAGCCACCCCCCACTTCCCATACTGAATAATCTCTTGCAAGAATGGTAAGTGTCTGAAGGCAAAACACAATCCAATGCTTAAAAACCACTTGTCTCCCCTTAAGAAGAAACAAAACCATGTATAAATGCACGAATGCTTCCCATTAAGGATATGCTTTGACAGATTGAAGCACGGAGAATGATGATGTCTTTGAAAATTGCTCACGTGACTCCTTGTAGATGAAAGATGATAACATCACAATCTAGAAAGGTACATGCCAAAATAATGAAGAAAGTGATAAACTTGAACTATGTGGAAATTGACGTTGAACAAGCTCCAAAGATGAATATGATGTGACAACAAGAGTACAATGATTGTCATCAAACGAAAGAGTGAACCCCTAGAAAGTGTCCTCCAAATCTTAAAGACAATGATAATCCTACTGAATAGGAATGAAGAAGTCTCAAATGACTCTGTACAAGAAGTCGATGAAAGTGAAGGTTGGTCAACTATCTTTGAAGAACTGTCTCTAAAGAAGAATTAGGAACCTCAAAAACAACCTCATCCTCGTCTAAGTGCCAAAATGCTCCACATTATCAAATTCCCTAATAGTATTATAATCATAGGGTATCCTTTCTAAAGGATGAAGATGCACATTACAATCTGAAATAGGATCATATGAAAATGGCTAAATATCAAAATCTCCATAAAACTCCCAAATTTGAGTCCAAAGAGCATCGAGACAGAAAATAAATAGTAGACCTCTAAATGTTATCATGACACGCAAAGAAATATGTCCTAAGAGTTGATCCCTTTTGCAATTCTAAGCAAATCTCTTACTAGGAGTGCTAGGTAGGTGAATAATATTATACAAACGTGGCAACAAATGAAGCCATCTAGGAGTGCTAGGTAGGTGAATAATATTATACAAACATGACAACAAATGAAGCCATCTAAGATGGGTGATTATGCCATCTCTCCATTGTTTATAGTTCCACCTATTCAAGATGATCAAAGAAGAATGAATTGAAAAAGTTGTTATAGACTAATGTTTCTTCAAAAGCTCAAAGATACATCACATGAATATAGAAACTTCCAAATGGGATGTGCAATTGAAAATCAAGCAAATGCCACAAATTGCAAAAACTCAATATATAATATATAAGGTTGAATCTAGAAAAAGTGCATGTATAGAATGATAGAGCTCCTTAGTACCTTTCCAACACCACAAGAATGATAGAGCTCCTTAGCTCCTTAGGCATCCAATCAAACAATTCAGACACTTTGCCTATGATTCCACATCCCACGCGCATGTCTAGTAGCCAGATTTTGGACTACAATATTTGACTAAAATTCTCTATTCTTCATGCTTCGAATAGAGGTTCATATGTTGGTTAAAGCCTCCATTTTGGCACAAGTAGAAAAGATGTTTACGCAAGTTGTGAAATTTTGCGTTTGCTTGAAATTTTTTAAAGCCTTTTCAATAGCCCAGTTTTGTGTATGTCCTAGAACTTATAGCATCTTATATGACTACATCAATTCAAGGCATTTTTTCAAACTGTTCACAAACCCTGTATAAGCATTCATGTTTTGTGTTCATGTCAAATTACGGTGACTGCCAACAAATTGTTTAATTTGAAAGTTTCTAAGCCCCTACACAAGCTTTTATACTTTGTATATATGTCAAATCATAGGGACATTTAAAAGTGTCTAAAGGTTTTATTTTGAATATTTGCTTGAAAGTTTCTAAAACCATCTATTTTGTATATGCATAGAGGAGAAACAAAGAGTCAATGCGCAAGGAAGGAGTGGGCTCATGATCTACATATTTTGTGGTCGAAAACCACAAAAAAATTGTCAAAAACTTACTTTGTTTTCACGAATTTGAAGAAAAAAAAGTTGACATTTTTTTTTGTAATCTTTAGTACATTATGTGTGGAACTTAACAGCGCCGCGCTCACATGCCCTAGATTTAATATAATCGTTTTCTAATTGTCTTTGATTATAAAGTTCACATAATATCATTGTTTTCAGATTTGATCAAATCAAAATGTGACGAGAGGCTTGTCATATATCATAATCATGTCATTGAAAATTAACATCTGAATGTACGAAATAACTTCAAGGAAAATAACTTCTAGTCGGTTTGTACAGGCGTCGACTCAAATCCAACAAACCAATAACTCAGCCCGATAATTATAATAAGCAGCATATTGTTCAATCTGAAAAATATATTACGTTAATTCTGTATATGAGGGCGTTGTTTGTCCTTACTTTCTGAATTTGTTTATTTGCCTCTTGCTTTCTGAATTTGGTTTTTACCAGTGATTTGCCTCTTGCTTTCTGAATTTGGTTTTTACCAGTGATTTGCCTCTTGCTTTCTGAATTTGGTTTTTACCAGTGATTTGCCTCTTGCTCGCTGAGTAAAAGATTGTTTTTCATAATTACGAACCTTTGTTATAATAGAGCCGTGACTAGATTCATGCCGGTGATAACAATGTTATAATATTACTGTGAAGTTTTTCTTGTGTATAGAAAAAACAACATTGTAGGAAAACCTTTATTAATTTAATCTCACACAATTGTTTATATGTGTACTGATACAGAAGTCCATTTCATTTCAGATTATTGTTTCATATTATAATCCCGACGCCAATAGGTAGGTCATCTATTTTTGAAGAAGAATTAGGAACCTTAGAAACAACCTCAATCTCATCTAAGTGCCAAAATGCTCTGAAGTATCAAATTCCCTAATAGTATCATAATTGTAAGGTATCCTTTCTAAAGGATGTAGAGACACATTACAATTTGAAATAGGATCATATGGGAATTGTTGAATATCAAGATCTTCATATAACTTCCAAATGTGAGTCCAAAGAGCATCAAGACACAAAATAAACAATAGACCTCAAATGTTATCATCTACATGCATAGAAATGTGTCCTAAGAGTTCGTCCCTTTTTCAATTCCAAGCAAATCTCTTACTAGGAGTGCCAGGCAGGCGAACAAGATTATACAAATGTGGTTTTGAATGAAGCTATCTAAGATAGGTGATTATGTCATCTTTCCATTGTTTATAGTTTCATCTCTTCAAGATGATCAAAGAAGAATGAATTGAAAAACTCGTTATAGACTGATATTTCTTCAAAATCTCAAAGATACATCATATGAATATAGAAGCTTCCAAATAGGATGTGCAATTGAAAATCAAGCAAATGCCACAAAGCGCAAAAACTCAATAGATAACACCTAGGGTTGAATCTAGAGAAAGTGCATGTATAAAATGATAGAGCTCCTTAGTACCTTTCCAACAGCACAAGAATGATAGAGCTCCTTAGCTCCTTAGGCATCTAGTCAAACAATTCAGGCACTTTTCTTATGATTCCAGAACCCATGCACATGTCTAGCAACCAGATTTTAGACTACAATATTTGACTAAAATTCTCTATTCTTAATGCTTCGAATGGATGTTCATATGTTGGTTAAAGCCTCTATTTTGGCACAAGTAGGTAAGATGTTTACGCAAGGTGTGAAATTTTGCATCTGCCAGAAATTTTTTAAAGCCTTTTCAAGAAACCAGTTTTGTGTATGTCCTACAACTCATAGCATCTTATATGACTACATGACTTCAAGGCATTTTTTTAAATAGTTCACTGACCCCGTATAAGCTTTCATGGTCTATGTTCATGTCAAATTATGGTGGCTACCAACAAATTGTTTCATTTTAGAATATCTAAGCCCCTACACAAGTTTCTATACTTAGTATGTATGTCAAATCGTAGGGACAGCCAACAAATTGTTTCATTTAAAAGCGTCTAAAGGTTTTATTTTGAATATTTTCTTGAAAGTTTCTAAAACCATTATTTTTGTGCATGCATAGAGGAGGACCACAGAGTCAATGCATAGAGAAGGAGTGGGCGCTCACATGCCTCGAGTAGTTGCAACTTTAAGATGTGACATGAATCCTATATTACACGGGGTAAGGTATGTATGCTTCGTTTGTAGCATAGTTAGGTGTTTCCTTCAAGGATTATGGGGTAGTCATCCCATATTACTATAACCATCCATAGACTAAAAAATAGATGGTTGGTATCGTCGACTATAAAAGCTCATTTCCTTTCCTTTCCTTCCCTTTCATATACCTTTATACATCTATGGATGACCATAATTTGTAACAAGCCTACTAATTTAGCATCGACATGAAAGATACAAAAATAATTATCCAACATCTAGCATTTATGCATTTCCAAGAGATATTTGCTAATTTTGGAATTGCAAATCAAAGAAGTCTTTTTCTTTTTGAAACCCGATTTTTTTTTTCTCTTTATATTCACTTCTCACAATTCACAACCTCTTGCAATTTTATGCTCACTTTTGACAAGTCACAATCTCTTGCAATTTTTGCTTTCATTTTTTGACAAGTCAACCTTTTGCAATTTTTGCCTTCACTATTGACAAGTCGCAACTTCTTACAAAGTTTGCATTTTTAAAACAAATATTTCATCATTTTTTTGTCTATTTTCTTTACATCGAGAACACAACATAGCTTTAAATTAGCTACCTATTTTATGCTAAAATTGTTCATAATGCAAATACTGTGTAATGACAAAAAATCATCAATTTAAAAGCTTGCAAGATGGGAATCTTTTTAATTTAATCGTTTCTGCAATTAATTGCTAAAAAACTAAAAGTTAATTTTTTTCAAGATGGTGAAGTTGGTTATTATGAAAAAATGGTCACATTGGTTAAAAAGTCAACTCAAATATGTTACCAAACGAAATTGCATAAATCACCAAGTATATTGAATTTTCATCATTTTCCCAAATTGTGTCTATAAAAGTGTGATGACAAATAACACATTACTAACAAATGATAGGTTTTTAGATGATAATTTCAACCATACACATATATAAATTTGGTAAAAAAGACTCGAAATGTGCTCATCATTGATCAACCTAACATTTGATTCGAGAAAAAAAGTTTAAACAATTGGACAGATTAAGAACAATCAAGAACATGGGGTAATGTCAATAGGCAACTGGTTCAGCGATAAACTCATGTTGTAGGCATCTAGATGGTGTTGAGTACAAATCTTGTTCGATATATTTCATTAGTTTTTGTCTATTTGCTTTCGATAGAGAACACAACATAACTTTAATAATGCAAATAATGTGTAATGGCAAAAAATCATCAATTTAAAAGCTTGCAAGCTGGCAATCTTTTGAATTTAATTGTTTATGTAATTAATTGTTGAAAAAATAGAAGTTTAAAATTTTCAAGATGGTGAAGTTGGTTGATTTGAAAAAAATAGCCACATTGGTTAAATGTCAAGTTAGATATATTACCAAACGAAATTGCGTAAATCACTTGTTGTGAGGTTTCACACCATCACCCCATCACATGGGGTCCCCCTATTTTCATCTTCACTCCTAAAGCTTTGTCTGGGTAAGTTAGAGAAGTAGGCAAGGATTTGAAATGCAAAACTGACCAAGTCTCGCTAATTGAGGGAAGATACCAAATTAATGAACTTTAAATGAATTTGAGAGGGTGTATTTAGAACACTATCAATTGTAGTCAGAATTCCTCTCCTCAAAGAAATTTCGACCATGATATTCCTCTCTCTCTTAAGAGGAGAGGAATATCATTGAATGAGTGCATTGTTTATGAGGAGAATCCTAAATGACGTCCAAAATTGGGGTGAGTGACGAATTGCTGGAGTCAAAGAAATGATTATAAGAGGTAGTTGGGATTCCTCTCTCTTGAAGAATCCTGCCTTAGGATTTCCTTGAAACCATGAGAGTCCGCCCTTTTTCAACACCAAATTCAATGGAGTTTTAGTGGCCAAGAGATGAAGGGTGACGAAGGCAAGTGAAAGATGAATACTAGAGGTGGTCGTAATTCCTCTCATTTGAGGAATCTCGATCAAAGTTTCACACTAAACTTGCGAATGCCCACCAAGGAGACACCCTTTATTGGAGTATTGAAAGTGAGTGACAAGTTGATAAACGATGGGATGACCAAGTAGAGGAAAGGTTTTGATTTTGAAGCAGGGGTGACAACCATATTGATTTGATCATAGTTCCTCTCATTTGAGGAATCTTGACCCCCGAACTCTTCACTTTCATAGAATCCCACCTTGGAGATTCAGGCGCCAAGATGAATGAGTGCGGATCAAGGACACAACTAAGTGGAAATCAACTTTGGCTTAAGAAGATAATTGGCACGTAACGACTCAGTCAGAATTCCTCCCCATTGAGGAATCTCGCTTGGCATAGCCTTGAAAAAGGAAAGAGTAGAGTGTGACATGTATTAAAATAATATTTATATTCTATTAATGGTTATCTATTTCTCTGTTGTAATCTATTGTAAATATTAGAATCTTTCTAATATTTAGTCTTCACTTAGTTAGAATAGAATGTTTCTATTCTTTACGATTGTTTATGTTGATGTTTATAGCTTTGATCAGATAAAGTGATCTTAATATTGAACTAAATAAACATCATTGAATTGATAATATTATTATGAGATAATATTATTTTACATTATATATGCATATTAATATATATAATAATAATGATATTATTATATATATGAATATATATATATATATACAATGTATAATGTATATTATAGTTGATAAAATAAACAATATTAATTTTATACAGATTGATATCGGTTTAATGAAATCACTTAATATATACTACAAATACCGATTTGTATCGGTTCATTATAGTATCGGATGACTTAACAGATACCGATTAATATCTGTTTAATTTAACTTAGATATCGATGGATATCGGTTTGTATTTAAATGTCAAGTATTAATAATCGCAGATTTATATCGGATTATTTGTAATAACGATCAGGTGATCGGGCATCACCGATCGTCTATTACTATCGGTATGTAATTACTTTCATCGATTGTATACTACCATGGATCAGTCATTATTTATATAAGGCATCAGTTATGGTTTAATTTGCTAATACCGATTAATAGTATCATTTTCAAGTGATTAGTTTTATATTGAAAAGACATGATTATATAGAGTCATGTCTCCTCAAAGAGACATGCCTCTATATCATCATGTCTCCTCAAAGAGACGTGCCTCTATATCATCATGTCTTCTATATTTATATCCAATGATCATTTTGATTGAGAACACGCATATACAACAAACAATGCAAGTCTCACTTATCCAATCTGCAAAATATCAATATTAATATATTTATATATATCTATTATTATATCAGTAATAATATATATATATATATATATATCTTGTGATTAAATATATTACATATATTGAGGTTATATAAGAAAAATCAAAAGCCATATATTTTGATCTAAAATTTAACATGGTATCAGAGCAAGGTTCCTTCGTTAAAGCCTAACCGCTTGAAGGAAGATCCAATTAGATTGAAGGAAGATCTAGATCAGACTTTTGGAAATTTTGTATCTACAGAATGGCAAATGAAATGAGACTCGAAGACAGACTTGAATGCGCCTCTGATTTTGAGTCATGGAAACTTCAAATGATGTTGGTACTAAGGAAGAATGAGCTAAAGACAATAATGGAAAATCCTTGTAAACCTAATGGAAATTGATGAGTAGAGTCAATGGGAAAAATTTAGACAAGGAGTAAGTGCTCGCGACAAACTCTCCAAATCTGATCAACTGCATTCAAGAAGAGTATAAAGGAATAATGAAATCCAGAAGAGTAGATACCTTATGATTGAGAGGGAGTTCACTGAACACTTCTGAGGTAAAGTTGACACGATTATTGATTATTATCGGCCCTGTGAAAATCATAAGGAAGTGACGACTTCCAAATGATTATCCCTTGTATTCGGTAAAGTTATTGTAAGGTGATGATCTTACAATAAATTTCTATTGTGGATAGAATCACCGATAGAGGCAATCCACACTGAAGCTCATGAGTTTGTGGATAGAATCGCCGATAGAGGCAATCCACACGAGAGCTTGTGGATAGAATCGCCAATTGAGGCAATCCACACACTGAAGCTCATGAGTTTGTGGATAGAATCGCCAATAGAGGCAATCCACACAAGAGCTTATGGATAGAATCGCCAATTGAGGCAATCCACACACTGAAGCTCATGAGTTTGTGGATAGAACTACCAATAGAGGTAATCCACATGAGAGCTTGTGGATAGAATCGTCGATTAAGGCAATCCACACACTGAAGCTCATGAGTTTGTGGATAGAATCGCCGATAGAGGCAATCCACACAAGAGCTTGTGGATTGAATCGTCGATTGAGGCAATCCACACACTGAAGCTCGTGAGTTTGTGGATAGAATCGCCGATAGAGGCAATCTACACGAGAGCTTGTGGATAGAATCGCCGATAGAGGCAATCCACACCAAAGCTTGTTAGTTTGTGGATCGAATCGCCGATGGAGGCAATCCACAAGAGAGCTTGTGAAAAGAATCGTCGATGGAGGAAATGTGTTTAATTGATTAAATTATGAGAATTTAATTCTGATGAACAAATTTTCAAAATTTATGAACTTATTGTGATGTGCATTTTATCTTCCCTAGCTAAGAGAGAGTGTTGATGTTTATAGCTTCGATCAGATAAAGTGATCTTAATATTGAACTAAATAAACATCATTGAATTGATAATATTATTATGAGATAATATTATTCTATATTATATATATATAATGTATAATGTATATTATAGTTGATAAAATAAACAATATTAATTTTATACCGATTGATATCGATTTAATGAAATCACTTAATATATACTACAAATACCGATTTGTATCGGTTCATTATAGTATCGGATGAGTTAACAGAGATACCAATTAATATCTATTTAATTTAACTTAGATACCGATGGATATCGGTTTGTATTTAAATGTCAAGTATTAATAATCGCAGATTTATATCAGATTATTTGTAATAACGATCAGGTGATTGAGCATCACTGATCATCTATTACTATCGATATGTATTTACTATCATCGATAGTATACTACCATGGATCAATCATTATTTATATAAGGCATCGGTTATGGTTTAATTTGCTAACACCGATTAATAGTATCGGTTTCAAGTGATTAGTTTTATAATGAAAAGACATGATTATATAGAGTCATGTCTCCTCAAAGAGACATGCCTCTATATCATCATGTCTTCTATATTTATATCCAATGATCATTTTGATTGAGAACAAGCATATACAAAAAACAATGCGAGTCTCACTTATCCAATCTGTAGAATATCAATATTAATATATTTATATATATCTATTATTATATCAGTAATAATATATATATATATATATATATATATATATATATCTTGTGATTAAATATATTACATATATTGAGGTTATATAAGAAAAATCAAAAGCCATATATTTTGATCTAAAATTTAATAGTTTCCTAAGGAAACATCGTTTATTCTTTTGTACATTAAATCTTTCGATCTCTATTAATAACATCAAGAATTTTACCAATTACTTCCCGTAATATGGTATTGGAGCGAAATTTCCTTTTTGAAAAATTCATAATTTCATTTTCAAAATTATTCCCCTTAATTTTTTGAAATCTTTCCTTGTGAAATTTTTGTCTCTTTGTTAATCAAACCAAGTTAGGGTTTTCGCGAGTTTTGTAACAAGAGTTTTCTGCTCTCAACTTGCGCGTATTTTTTTGTTGTTATTGGGCAACATTTTTTGTTTCCTGCAACTCATGATTTTTTAGTCTCCTGCTCTCCCCGTGTTCACATATTTTTTTTAGCAGGCATAAAGGGCCAACTTAGAGTCGCGTCTTTTTGTCGTGGCTTCTTCAACTCACGCAGTTAAAAGAAATTGTTCTCTATGTTTTCTTCAACCCGCGTGCGCCATTACTGGTTCTTCCGCCCATGCCATTCATGCTCTAGTTCGTGGATGTAAGCTACTATTTTTCAGTTTTCTTGATATTCTTCTTCCAAAATGACCCCATTTATGGTCACTTTCTGCAATAATCTGCCATTTTTTTAGACACAAATCTGTAATTTTTTTTGAAATTTTTTTCCAATGGCTAGGGTTTCTTTGAAACTCTCAGATTCTTTTTCGTATTGGAAATCTAATTACAAATTCTTGGTGGGTTTTTCGAAAGCTCAACTGGGTTGTCGTTCATTTTTTATAGGTGCCTCAATTTTTTAGCAAGCGAATCCAAAATCTGACAACATATTCCTTCTGGGTTTTTTGAGCTCTCTTCTGGGTTCTACTTTATTTTTTCTGGGTCTTTTGACATTTTGCCTCAAAGTACGTGCTTTCTCAATTCTACACATTTTTCACTAAAATTCATGCCATGACATCACTGATAAATTTACCTGCTCGAGGGAAATTAGAAGTTCAATGGTCAGAATTATAACATGTGGAAGCAGCGGATGCTAACCATCGTCGAATATCGCGACAACGATAAGGTGGTTCTTGGTACTACTAAGCGTCTGACCATAGCTGGTCCTGATCAAGTTGCCTATGACAAGCAGAATCAAGAGGCAGTATTGTTTCTCAAATTATTAGTGGCCGATGATCAGCTCCTTTAGATTCCATCCAGATAAATAGCTGCCAAGATATGGGAGCATCTCAAATACCTACATGAGACTTCAGATAAACGAAGGGCCTTCTTTCTCAAGAACACTTTGTTTTCTATTATCATGGATGAGCAGAAATCGCTCCAGGATCACCTGAATTGGATTCAAGAAATTTGCTTACCATTGGATGCAAGATGGAGGAAGAGGACATTGTGGTAATAACCCTCAAAAGTTTACCCAAGTCCTACGAGCATTTTATCAAGACTCTCAACATCACTTCTACTGGTGTTGATACAAAGTTCACATATCTTTGCACACTTCTGCTTCAACAAGATTAGTGGAAATAACAGTTCGGTAGTAGTTCTAGGTCCACCTCCACCGAGAAAGCCTTTGCTACTAAATCCTTTCAGAAAGATAAGGGCAAGTCTCATTCTCAACAGTCTTCTCAGCAAAATCCCTCTACTCCAGCATCAAAAAGCTCCAAGAAAAAGAACATTAGATGCAACTAATGCCACAAGTATGGTCACATGAAGGTTGAATGTTGGAAGCACTTAGCTACACACACAAAGCAGTCTGGTTCGCAGCCCAAAGTGAACAACGTCGAGCACACTAAGCATACAGAAACTTCCTTTTACGCCTTCATGGCTAAAAGACTAGCAAATCATGTCAAGTCATTTGCTTGGTACATTGATTCAGGCGCCTCTCATCATTTCACCCACCGTAAAGACTGGTTCACTGACTACCAACCTTATTCAGTATCTGTTATTTTTGGTGCAGGGGAAGAGCACTGTTGTTGACAAAGGCAACATTTAGATTCAGTCTGCTGGGAGGAATCTCATTTTCCTCGATGTGTACCACATTCCAGGGATGGAACTAAATCTACTCTCAGTTAGTCAGATTTTGTGACACTGTCTATGACTGGATATCACCTTCAGTTCAGATTAGTGCACCATCACGAATAGGGAGACTCAGTCTGTTGTTGCAATTGGTCTTGAGGATCATGGTCTTTTTAGACTTGCAGATTTTGGTACTTCTCGGGACCTCGCTATGGCTACTCGACAGTCTTCTATCAGTTAACTTTGGCATCAACGTTATGGGCACTTAAATGTGCTCTATCTCCCTCAACTTGCTCGTGATGAGCTTGTACTTAGATTGTCGGAGATCAATCATTACAAAGCTTAAGAAGGGCCTATACTTTCCATAATTGTTAGTATAATTTTCTAAATTTAGGTAGAAAAGAGGGTTTTTGCAAGAAGAGTGGAAGTTGCAAAAGGAATTGATTTTAGAGGTAGAATCAAAGCTTGTTGAAACTGCATTTTTTTTTGTTTTAAATTGCAAAGGTTTTAAGTGGCAGAGAGATGGTCATTCATTTCTTGAGGAATAATTGGAAGATTTTTAGCAAAGGTTGAAGAAGCCACCATGGGGGACTACTTGTGAGGCAGGAACCCATAGTTCATACCATACTACTACAGGATCAAGTTTGTGTTGGACTGTTTAGAAATTGTGGACGAATTGATTACTTTATAAAGTTAGATGGTTATAACAGTGATATTGCAAGAGAATTTTCTAGCATGTTCTCAAATGGTTTAAGATTAGATATAATAAGATGTAAGTGCCTTCATTAGTAGTATAAAGTGGTATTCCATGAAGTGATTAAAATGGTTTGGGTTCAGACCAAATCATAGACTTTTGGTTATAAGAACAAATAATTAAAATTAAAATTAAAGACCAAGGGCTCAAATTGGTTGAGACACTTGGAAGGATGGGAAGAGGGCAGTATATTCACATGATTGGTGGAGATGGAGGGAAAATATATGGTCGAGATTCCCATTGGGATGAATGGATGGTGAGGATGAAAATGGTATGTGGGAGTACCCTAGGGTGACGAGCAAGTCTTTTGGCCTATATAACATGGTACCAAGTTTGCCACATGTTCAAATAGATAGTTAGTTGTATACAAAAAGCCAAACCTTTGTACAAATGTGGGAATGTACATGACTTGATGAGGTTTGACTAGGACTAGGAACATGCAAGTGGGTGACTAGTGAACTGAATTAATTCTAACTTGCTAATAGAAAGTTGATGAAAAAGAGAAATTAAATAAATAGGTATATTGATTCAATTTTTAAAAAGAACTTAGGTAATAAATATGTAAATTTATTAACCAAAAGTGGGTTTTAAGAAGGTTGATTAAATGATTTGGGCTAGAAATAGGATTGGGTGAATAGTGGACAAATAACAACTTTCTTAAACTTTTATTTAATTAATAAGATGATGAAAATTGGATAATTAAGTGGATAATTTATTAAATCAAGCATAGAATAAATGACAGCTTATCATACAAATGATGATGTGTTAATTTTAGGTGTATATATAATATCTCTAATGTACACAATCACAATTACTAAATAAAATAATAAATTAATAATAATTAGTTTCTCAACACATGTATAAGTGACACACTAATTGACACATATGAATCACAAAATGACATTACATTAACCAGGCATGGTTCTAAACCATAAACTCCATTGTATTGATATAATCAAGAGCACGTGATTAGTAACATGTTGGCAAATACACATCGACATCTGATGTCCAAAATCAAATGCATTATTAATAAGACAATCCATCCGTTAAATAGGTCTGAAAATATTATAGCACACAACATTAATTAATAATTCAAGACACTCTAGGAAATGTCCATAGGTATGCCTTACATCGTCTTTAGATTCATAGAAGTTATGTGTAGAAAAATGGTAATGATAGTATTTAAGTATTGTTAAAACTTGTTATATTGGGGAAAGAAAGTTGACTATAGTCCCTTTGTGTTCCCTAATTAAACCTCTTGATCTATTTGACAATGTGTAATAATTTTATAGTAATGCTAAACAAATGTAAATGTCTAGGTTTATCCATATGAATGTAGATCCCAATGTAACTATTTCTGATGATATCAGATCTCTAAAATGAATTAGGACATAATCTTTTTATACACCTTCAAATATTTTGTGTTGGAGTTGGTGGAAAATGATTAATTCAAATAAAATCAAAATATCGTTCAATACTTCTAGATTTGATTGTGTGTATTTTCTTTACATCAACCTTTCAAATCTCACCAATAAAAGAAGTCAATATTATATGCATCATTTTAAATCACATCACTAAATCTTAAATTATAATTAAAAGTTGGATGATTAAAATTGAAATTTATGAAACACATTTATAATAAATCTATATTAATTTTCTTTTTATATTGTAAAAGATTTGAACTTAGCACTATCTAGATGCTTACAATATAATCTTTGCTTTTGTGTATATTAGTGTATATTGGAAGTAACAAAATATGGAGAAGAAAATGTTCATTAAAAAGGTTTTTTATTCATCTTCATTGATGTGCATGCTCGATTAAACCCTAACCCTAAGAGAAGGAACCCTCCTCGATTATATGCTGCAATTTACAGCGATACTCAAAAACTTTTGCTCTGCCCACATCTTCCGTCGAGCACAATGTCATTTGTATCACTTTGGAGATGCTTTGTTCGTTCAGGGAGATTGTCGTCGTGCCCCACTTTGACAAGCGAACTGCATTCTCCATCTTTCAGATTCCTACCATTCTCATCACTTTCTTCATCATCATCATCTCGTATTACACCTTCTCTAAATGTCATTTCAGATCTCTTAACAAAAGAATGTGGGTTTTCTTCTTCTCAAGTGACAACTGTCATGAGAAAAAGACCAGATCTGTCGAGGACCAAAACTGACCATACCGCTAGAGAAGTTATTCATCTCCTGAAAGATTCTGGATTCACAGAAAGAAAGCTTAATAGTATCATTCTCAGAAGCCCAAGTATTCTTTTACTCAAAGCGGATAGACTGTTGAAGCCCAAAATGGAGTTACTGCAAAAAATAGGCTTGGCTGCTCAAGACGTAGCACATATTATATATAAAAGACCCAGATTGCTTGCCTTGAGCTTAAAAAATCGTCTAGCCCCTCAAATTCTCCATCTTGAAACCCTATTTGGCTCGAATGCCCGTCTATGCAAGGCTTTGAAAACGGCGCCTGTGCTTTTGACGAGTGATTTTGAGAAGCAAGTGAAACCTAAAATGGAGTACCTGAAGAATAGTACAGGCATTCATGAAGGTTCAACAGTATTTGTGCCAGCCCTCTCTGTGTTTATAAACCATAGTTTTGAAACCTTGGAAGCGAAAATAAAACATATGGCAAGTCTTGGTCTGGCAGAGGAGGAAAATAGTCAAATTCTTAAGAGATATCCTCAAGCACTTCATCTTTCAACCAAGAAAATGAAGGAAAACATTGATTTCTTAATACGCACTGCAGGTCTTGATCCCAAGATTGTTGCTTCGAATCCCGTTATTTTGGGTCTAAGCTTAGAGAAAAGGCTCAAGCCTCGCTATGAAGTTTTTAAATCTCTCAGGACAAGTCCACATGCCAAAGGTCTACCTAGTCTGATTGTATTTTTTAAGCTAAGTGAGCGAGAATTCCTCGCTAAGTTTAGCCAATACAATACTCAAGTCTAAGTCTAACGATCTTACAATCTCCTAAAGCAAGCATTTTAGAGCAGTGCCACAAGCTTACGAATAAAATTAACCCAGGTTTTTGTTTCTTCAAGAGTTGGACTCTGGAAGGTGTTCAAGGGCTCTGGAACTCATCTAGAACAAGGTAGTGTCTTGATTAAAAAATATTATTGATACACTCTTCACCCCTATACAATAGACAAAAGAAGGGAATACATGAGACTGCGGTGGAAGAAGAAACAGCAACTGAAAGACAAACACAGGATTTGAAAGCATGGAAATTTGCGTTGAAAATAGGGGAGTTCAATCTATTCCTTTATGCATTGATTTTATCAAAATTAAAAGTCTGCGAGTTTCATATTTCTTCAGTCAAAGGATCTGTAGAG
>MU228370.1:331811-363224 GCA_018584345.1 Thuja plicata | reverse complement strand
CTTGTTATAAACCATATTTTCCCAGAAAATAAGCTAATCTCTTCAGGTGTGAATAATTACATTATGGTTGGGTTTCCCTTGTGTTTGTTGACTATTTTAAGCTGTATGAATGAATAGCTCAAGACTGCCTGGATTGTTGCCCATATAGTTGTGCTAGTCCCCTGGGTGTACATCAATTTTTTCTCATATAGTTGAATGAAAAGTTATATATCTATAGCTATGTGTTAAATTCTAATTATAGATTGGCTTGTGTTCGGAATCATGCTGCTCTAGATTGAATCAAAATGAATGGTCATTAAATCTGCTTAGCTTCATCTGAGTTTAGATTTTCAATTCACAGTTAGGATATCCATTTACAAAGTAAGTTGACAATTACCTTCTTCTGCGCAGCTTGGACTTCAACAATAAGCATGAAATTTGGAGCAGTCTATTTTCACAAAGCCTAATTGCAACCCTAGTAGGCAAGTCGACTTTAGATCTGTTTTCAATATCATACTTAAGTTGTGTTATTAACTTTCATCAAGTTAATCATGGGTTTCTAAGTCAATCTTAGGTTCTTTTCATATATGTATAAATTATCTCTGCATGCAGCTAATAGTATAATTTCTGATTGGCAATATTCTTTATGTTTTTTCAAATCCATTGCAACAATACCTTGGTAAATTGGCTTAGGTCTATCTCCTTACTCTCTGGATGATTTAACTTCAATCTAGTTAATCATGAGTTTCTCAGTCAATCTTTAGATTTTTCTTTTCACATATGCATGAGTTACCTCTTCTTGCAACTAACACTAGAATTTCTAATGTGAAATATTCTTCTTGTTTTTGCAAATCCACTGCAACAATGCTTTAGGTAATGGTTTAGGTCTATCTCTTACTCTGTAGATGATTAATATTGTTGTCTCAAACTACTTCTGAAGATGAATCAGTTTGATAGAATAACTTTATTTTTTCAATTTTAAGCCTAGGTTAGCTCCATACTTCAGCATGTATAGTTTAGAAATGGTTTGTTATTGATGCCATGATTTGCACTATTCATGGTGCTTGCTGCATTTGACATGCAAGTAATTAATGTGTTTTTTAAAAAAAAATCCTTAGAGGCTCTACTGTAATCCCTCCATACAAATAGATAAGTTCTGTATCTTTTTTGGTTGGAATTCACAACCCTTGTACTTGAGGCATCTCATCCCTCATATATTCCATATAGTACAACTGTGACATTGTTTTTTAAACTGAAAGGATATGGTCACATAAGATGGAGTTATGTTCACTGATTCTCGTTTTCTAGACATTTATGTGGAAACAATGTGTTCTACCTATAATCTGGTAAAGAAAAATGAATAAAATGCATTGTTTCTAGATAAATGTCCCCAAAATAAGATGGATTTGTCATCTGAGATAGGTTTGATTGCAAATATGCAGTCGGAGAAAAATATTGTTCAGAATGCTTTTACTGAAATCACAGAGCATTACGTAATTTATTAATTTGCAGTCTAGTTGCGAATTTATTGTTTTTGTGGGAAATTCTTCCAAAGGTTTTGCTTTAATGAAGGGTCAATCTTGCTCGAATCTTGCTCGAGATAGAAAGTTTCTGGATTTTAGCAGTGTGTAATGCTTGGTCTACCGAACAAGGATCGTTTCTTTCTTTCAAATTTCTCCTTGGTTCTAGTTTTCCCATTTCAGGTATTTTGTAAACCAGATACAATGTTTTTGCAAATATTGATGAAAACTAATCACTTGGGTAACAGAAAATGGGAATGAGGTAAATGCTTTTCGAATCTGTTTCCTCCCATAGAGTTTTCCTTGGTTGAACAGTGGAGTTAATTACAATGGCCATGTGCATAATGTAGGGTGGAATGTGATTCACTGAAAAGAAGCTTAAGAGTGCCATTCTTGGAAGCCCCACTATTCTTTTACTCAAAATGGATAGTCATTTGAAGCCCAAGATGGAGTTCCTAAAAAATACGAGCTTGGCTACTCAAGGCACAGTACATATTATTTTGCCCACACCTAGATTTCTTGGGTTGAGCTTAGAAAACTCTCGCCTCTAGAATTCTCCATCTTGAAACCTTGTTTGGGTCAAGGGTCCATTTGTGCAAGGCTCTGAGAAGGGTGTCACAACTTTTGATGTGTGGTGTCGAGAAGCAGGTGAACCCCAAAGTGGAGTACTAGAAGAGTAGTATAGGCATTTTGGAAGGTTCCACAGTTTTTTCACAAGCCCTCGATGCAGTTATAGGCCTTAGTTTTGTAACCTTAGAAAAAAAAACTAAACAAATGGCTAGTCTTGGTGTGGAAAAGGAGGTAAACGGTTAAATTCTTAAGAGAAATTCTGGAGCACTTTGTTATTCAACCAAGAAAATGAAGGGAAACATTGATTGCTTGATACACATTGCAGATCTTGATGCTAGAGCATTCTGGGATGTGAGAGCAATCTTGCATCAACTGAAAATGTTTTATTTAATTTTTACAATAGTTAGTTTTAGATGTTTTGGTGAATAGATTTGATGTAATAAGGCCTAAAATATTTGATAAATCATTTGGCCAAGTCCTAAGGTTTAATCTAGCATTGGAGTGTGACACATGTTGACAATATCTTCATGGCATATTCTTGGAATCTTCCGCTTTGGCTATCGTTGGTGCTGGTTACCGGATAGTAAATATTTTGAAATATTACATTTGCCATTTTCAAGTGCATGTATTCATAGGTGAGCTCCCGAGGGACACTTGGCAATGCATGTCTTACGATAGATTTTTGTGGAGTTATTTCACTGTCATAGTTGATCAAATTGGTTGGCTGCTAGAGGAGGTGGCTTATGATAGCATTTATGAAGCAGCGTGTATTTTATTATTCTATGGTGGCCTCCTTACTTGGGTGTGGTATTTGGAGAAAATGATTTTGCATTGATAATTTATGTTATTTTTCATTGGTGAAAGTTGAGGTGGACTTGTGCAGCATTATGACCAGCATTCAATGCAAAATTTGAATGATTTTGGAGGGATGTTCAATCTCAACATGGGATTTGATTGAGTTATCCAATCATAGGTTGTGGTAACCATAGGGTAGTTATTCATGGCATCACATTTCATAAATTGAAGATGAGTTGGAGAATTCAGTTTGATAGTGTTAGGTTGAGGGACAAAGGTTGAAGTGCAGCTGTAGCTCAAGTGTGGGATGAATTCCTTGTAGTTTCCTCTTGCTTATTTTCTTGCTTATGTCAGATTGGAGATGTTTATTTGATGACCATGTGGTCATGTGATGTTATTCACAACAGCTATGTAATTGGAAAACTAAATTGTAATAGAAACCTAAGTGAAAGGAGATAGTTTCTCCGTATTGTTCTTGTTTGCATGTGGACTAATTTTGTATGAGATTTATTTCAGATTTTATGTCAAATTCTTATTTGATTTGCATATGTGGTTTGTGTGGATTCTCGCCCTGCATCAGGTCTTGAGCCCAAGATAGTTGCTTCAGATCCTTTAGTTTCTCCGTATTGTTCTTGTTTGCATGTGGACTAATTTTGTATGAGATTTATTTCAGATTTTATGTCAAATTCTTATTTGATTTGCATATGTGGTTTGTGTGGATTCTCACCCTGCATCAGGTCTTGAGCCTAAGATAGTTGCTTCAGATCCTTTGCTTTTGAGTTCAAGCATAGAGAAAAGGCTCAAACCCCACTATGAAGTCTTTAAATTTCTGAAGACAAGTCCACACATCAACGGTCTACCTAATCTAGTTACAATTTTTAAACTAACCGAGCAAGAATTCCTTAAATATTTTGGCTAATACAGTACCAAGTCAAGACAAAGCATTTTAGAGCAGTGATGGGAGTTTCAAATAAAATCATTTGTTGGAGAGCAGCCAGGCAGGGCAAAACCGATCCTTTTGGCTTGGGTTTAGTGCGGGTTGACCATATTTAAAGAGAAAGATACAAGGGACCTCATTTGACGAGGAAGAAGCAAAAGTAAGACAAAAGACAAGATTTGAAAGCATGGGAATTTTTGTTGAAAACAAGGGAGCTGAATCTCCTACTTTCTATATTGATTCTGTCATAACTAAATATCTTGAGTTTCATATTTCTTCAGTTGAAAGATTTGTATTGCTCATATTCAGTGTTATTCCAACCTGTCCCATTGTATCTCTCTCTCTCAGAATATGTGTATACAGTCTGCCCTTGTTATAAGGGTTCAATCTAGTAGTGTTTTCAAATATGCATGGTGTTTAAGGCACCACATTTTAAGTAAATTCCAAGAAACTAAGCTGATCTGTTCTTCCTATGTGGATAATGGTATATGGTTGGGTTTCCCTTGTCTTAGTTGACAAGTTAAACTCAAGGACTGGATATTTGTTCAGGACAATCTGGGTTGGTTTCCCATTAAGTTGGGCCACCCCACAAGGTCTGCATTAATTCTCATTCATATAGTTGAATGGCAAGTCAGTTAATAGTTGAATTGCAAGTCACGCATCTTTACTGATGTGTTTAAATTCTACTTATACATTGACTCATTCTTGGATCATTCTGTTGTATATTAAATCAAGTGAACAGTCATTAAATTTGTTTAGCTCTGTCTACAGTTGAGATTTCAATTCATAAATAATATATCCATTTATAGAGTAAGTTTGACAATTCATTTCTTCTTTGTAGCTTGAACTTTTGCAATAATATATCCACACCATTCTCTCCACTTTCTTCATTGTCATCATTTCGCTTAACACCAGCTCTCAATGCCATTTTAGATATCTATACCAAAGAGTGTGGGTTTTCTTCTTCTCAAGTGACAACTGTCATGAGGACTAAATGTAACACCCCTCTTCAACAACTTTTCTGAAACAACGGTTTCTAGTTTAATGTGCCCTAAATGGTATCTGGTTTAACATTTCTGGTTTAATGTGCCCTAAATGGTATCTTGTTTAGTATTTCTGGTTTAATGTGCCCTAAATGGTATTTGGTTTAACATTTCTGGTTTAATGTGCCCTAAATAGTATCTGGTTTAGTATTTCTGGTTTAATATGCCCTAAATGGTTTATGGTTTACTATTTTTGGTTTTCGTGCCCTAAATGGATTTTTGGTTTAATGTTTTTCTTGCTACGCTATTTATGGAAAGTTAATTCCTATTTTTGTTTATTAAAATATCACAGAAGAATTATTGGGAAACATGTGCCATATTAATTTATTTGGATTTAGATTATACGCAAAGTATTCTAATTTGTGGATGCGAGATATGAAAAGATGGATTAACTTTTTCTTTGTGCAAGTGGTTGCAAGAGTGACAGGGACGCCCAGGAAGGGGAGAAGGTAACACCAAGAAAGAAGGAAAGGATAGTGGAAAATAAGATGAAGAGCTGGTTCTGAATTGGTAGGGGAATTTGAATATTCTGATGGCTACACCCTAATAAAGTCCGTTAGGGAAATTGTCTATGATAGCAATGACCAAGCTTAGGTTGGTTCATAGCAAACTTCTCTTGTAACTTCTCGGTCTATTATTTGTTCCATAATTATAACCGCGTGTGTCGTTCAGGGAAGTGCGATCTTATTTATATCTTGGCATCATTCATAATATTAATTATAATTCTTTCGACCCTCATCTCCTCGTTGTTGGGAAATTATATGGTACAAATATGACATTGTGGAGCCCTTAATCCATCAACTTTTCCTTACTAAACATTCACATCAATCTAATAATAATATTAATAATAATGTCTAATTATTTGTTCCTTTTTATTTAATTCACTTGGGTCATTTGTGTTAAGCTCTTGGTCTTATATCGATTTATGAAGGTGATTTTCATATTAAGTACTCTTTTTATTTTATTCATTTCGGTCTACTTAATTTGCCACCTTGTTATGCCGCGAGACATTATAAGTTTGGGATAACATTTGGAAATTTCTGTTGGGTCGGGTGATGCGTTTCACGTGGAAGATGGCGTGATAATAGAGCCACTTCATCAGCACTCGAACGGGTAGTTAGGGATTGCAAGAAACGTCCTTAAGTTGGGTCGAGTATAGTCTTTTGTGGTATGCGTTTAGAGGTGACGAGGGAGCAAGAGTTGGAGGGCTGAGTTCAGAGAAAGACTGCAAATGAAACTACAGGCATGACTCCTTCCTTCTTCTTACTATCGAATCTGTTTGACAGGGTCTCTTAAGCTATCATTTATGCATGCGACTATTGTTATGATTGTGTGCCTGTTTTATTTCTATTTGAGAAATGGTAAAATTGTTTACCGAGACCGGTGCGTATAGTTTGTTTAGCAGAGTCCTTTTGTTATACGTATTGCAGCTCCATCATGTCGAACTTAGTAAAGTTGTGTAATGGGCTGCAAGGATTCAATTTGTGGGTTGTATTAATTGTATGGGAAACTTCTATGTGTCATCTTGGCTAGTGTCGCATCACAAGTTTATACAATTTTAACTACAGTTTATAGCAAAATTGATAATTAACTATTAAGATTCCAGTTGCTATTCATAGCAGAAGTTATATTAAATGTTCAGGTAGAATCAAGTGTCGTCTTAGCCAGTATCATTATTTATGTTATATGGTCTGACTGGTAGAACATAGCAGAGTAGCGTTAGCTTCTGAAGCTTTGCCTATTGACTAGTGGTGTCGCTTTGAGTTTATAAGGTGCATGTTTAGTAGAGTTGCATCAAGATTTGAGAGCTTGGAATGCTGTTCCAACAGAGTCTAACACAGCTAATGAAGTTACTGTCAATTAAGCCATCTGGAGATACATCTGTGCTTTCGTGAAGGTTTTATTATCTCCCTTGATGTTCTTAATCTGCCAACTAGTAAGCAAACTTAGCATAAGGAGACTTTTCTGGTCATCGTTTTCTCTTAATTCGAATACTGATTTCTATTCATCTTCTTCGGCATGCACTTCTTAAGCATTGGTGTGAGGAAAACAGTGAACCTTTCTGAACCAGTTTAAAAACTAGCCCATCCTTAACAAATAGGAATTTTCAGAAATAGTAGTCCTCAAAATGTTCAAAAAGTACAAATCTCAATGTCCTTGAAGATTATTGGAAATAACAACGTTAGCATATTCTAAAGACCACATGAGTGGAAATTCTCATCAGATTATTTATTATGAGCTTACCATTCTTTCAGATTCAAATCTATAAATTACTAGAAACAATCAAGAGTCAAATGGTTGTAAACAGTAGGACGAAATATGTACAAATAGGGAACAATGAGAGTTCCAGAATATACTAGATTCCTTGATAGGATAACGTGAGTTAGTCGGATAGGGTGGAAAATTGGATAAGGCTCAGCAGAGCAGAAAATTACCTTGGCCAAGGGTACATCAGCAGATGTTGGACCAATTTCCTAGTAATCCGAATGCTCTCTTAGACAGACGTTAATCCAGAGTGGCAGTCGCTGCAGGGAGTAACCGTCTGAGACAGTTGGGTTCCACCAGTTCCATTTGACTACTCTTATGTTGTACTATTCTTCCTCTGCGAAGGGCTGGGTCCATTTCAGTAGAAATGGACAAAGGGCGAAACAATAGTTTCATTGGTTGGGTGGTTAAACGCCCTAGTGTTATCTTTCCCTCTTGATGACAGTCGAGATCTTTCAATCTACCTTTTTATGCGGATGAACAGTGAGAAACTTCTCCTTCTCTTTTAATTTCATTAAAAGTACTTTACATTGTATGTTCAATGATAGATTAGATTTATGAGAAAAGGCTTTACTGGCAGGAATTTCTTTTACCTTAGATAGTTTATTCAATTTTGTAATTCTTTTCATGTAGAAAGTTGATTTCATAATTCTTTTAGTTCATTAACAATTTGGTTATGTCTAATGACTTGTTATGTAGGAAAGTTGTTCATTTATGTAAAAAAAAAATTGTTCTTTTAGTTTACTGATTTATTTGATCTTCAATTCTTGCAACTAGTTATTTTTGGGTCTTACATATGGTATTAGAGCACTGGGTTCAACACTGGACCTGGGCTCGCATGCACAGACAACTTAAAAGTAGAAACTGATCACAACATTTTGGTTTTGCCAGGATGCCGATAATGATCCACACAAAACGAAAGAGGATTAAAGATCCACTCACCATCAAAATAGCTACTGCTTTACATAGAGATTATGACTACACACAATGTGATCCTCCACAAGACAAAGAGACCCTCGCGTCAACCCTAAAAAGAATTAAGAGGCGGAGACGTGCTTGGACACTGACAATTAAGGCTGAGGTTAAAGCAGCTCTATTAGCCAAATACAAACCAACTAAAGAACAGAAGGGTCCTAAAATAAAAACATCTGATGACAACAAGACACCATCACCTCTTGTGGAAAAACCATCTCAAACAGCTTCTTGAAAGGGTTGCTTTAGATATGATGTTTATGTTTTTTGTTGTTTTAAAAAATAAATAAATAAAAAAAATTGGCTTGTTACTGTAAAGAACCTTTTGGGCTTGCATAAAAGAAATCAATATGTGTTGTGAACTTTTGGACATTCATATTTACATTATGGAAGTTGTATTTTCTAACATTTATGTTGTGATTTTAAAGTAAACAAAAATATTAAAACTTGGTCCGCTACAGGATTCTAAACAATGGGAGACTCACAAGAAGAAAATCGTGTAGAAGCCCCTAGATCTTCAGACAGAAAGTTGGTTCAACTTCTACAGATGATGCAGGAAACTCAGAGTCGGATAGGGCATTTAGAACAAAAGATACGGAATATGGATGAGACTGAGGGTAAGCGAACTGAGTACCAATCTGACGATAGGGAAAATCATTATCAACAGTCTAGTGCTGAAAAAGAAGCACAATCTCAAAACAAAACTCAACACCTAGAGAACCCTGGGGTAGGAATCATTCCTGAGGACATGAAGAAGATAAAACCTCCTCAGTATAATGGTACCATTCCGAGAGAAGCCGCCGAAGCTTGGCTGACCAACATGGAAAAATATTTCAACATCAGAAACTACTCAGAGACTCAGAAAGCTGTGTGGGGATCTTATCAACTGATAGGGGAAGCTGCAGGTTGGTGGGAAAGTAAATTGACCGAACTACAGCTACAACCGACCAGGGTAACCTGGAATCAGTTTGTCAAATTATTCCGGCAGAGGTGGTTGCCACAATTCTTCTATGAATAGAAGCTAGCAGAATTTCAGGATCTCCGGCAGGGTGATATGACCGTAAATGAATACTCATAAAAGTTTACTCGCCTACTCAAGTATGTACCCCAGTTGCAGGCAGATAAAACGTTCTGTCTAAGAAAATATCTGATGGGACTGAATAATCAAATAGGAGGACCGGTGGATGTCCTCGCACCAGTTTTTCGAGGACACCAGCTAGTGTCACGGAGGCATATGAGAAGGCTGTACATCAGGAATCAAAACTTAAGAAGGATGATTCTATTCGTGAAAGGAATAGAAAAAGAGGGAAGTGGACTTCAACCCCTTAGACTTTCAAACCTCGAAATGACAAGGATTTCAACAATTTCAAAGGGAAAAAGAAGTTTAAAGGAAACCGGCCTGAATTCTATGAGAATAAGAAGAGTGTTCCTACCAATCCTAGAGGAAATGATAACCATGGCAAGACAACCGAGAAAAGAGGGCCACCTGGGGGATGTTTCACTTGTGGCGGGGAACACTATGCTAATCAATGCCCAACCAGGACATCGGGTGGTCAGACGCATAGAAATTCCCTACCGACTCAGCAGACAGCTTTTCAGCAAAGAATACATGCTGCAGTGGATAACAGATAGGCTGAATATCAGATTACACCCATTGAGGTAACAGGTACACTATACAGTAACACTATAACCATTTTAATAGATACAGGAGCAACAGAAAATTTTATATCACCTAAATTGCTTAGTAGATTTCCCAAGAGAACCGGGTACATGGCTAATTCTTGGACAGTCGAGTATGCCAACTGGACAAGGGCTCGGGTAGAACAATGTCTGTTTGAGGCTAGAGTGGAACTACCAAGTTTTACTACAGAGGTTAACTTATTTGTGGCACCTTTAGGATCCTATGATATCATTTTAGGAATGAAATGGTTATGGCAACACTGAGCAAAAGTGGATTGCTTCAGCCGGACAGTAGATTGTCTGGACGATGTAGGCCATGTAGTACATCTCCAAGGAGATAGGAAGGAGGTTAGATTGAGACAACTAACTGCCTCTAGCTCAGACGTATGAGAAGAAAGGGTGTCGTTTGTTTGTGGTTAAAATGGAAAAAATGAATGAATTCAAGAATGTCAATCAGCATGGACAACAACTTCTGAATAATACCATGAGACATGATGTATTGAAACTGAACGGAGGAGGAAACAAAAAGAAACCCTTTGTAGAGAAATATCCTTATCTCAAGGATTTCCAAGATGTGTTTCTCGAGGATTTGCCTGGAATACCTCTAAAATGCATCTTTGATTTTTCCATAGAACTGGTACCTGGAACGGAGCCCATATCCAAAGCTCCTTATATAATGACCACTGTTGAATTGGTGGAACTTAAAGCTCAACTACAGGAATTATTAGATAAAGGGTTGATACGCCCTAGTGTGTCACCATGGGGAGCACCGGTCGTTTTTGTCTGGAAAAAAGATGGAACCCTACGACTGTGCATCGATTATCGAATGTTGAACAAAGTTACAATCAGGAACAAATATCCCTTACCTCGCATTGATGACTTGTTTGATCAGATGCGAGGAGCCACAATTTTCTCTAAAATAGATCTGCGATCTGGATATCATCAACTTCAGTTGAAGGATGAGGACATTCCTAAAACAACTTTTCGAACTCGGTATGGCCATTACGAGTTCATGGTGTTACCTTTTGGTTTAACCATTGCTCCAGCAGCCTTCATGAACCTTATGAATAGCATATTTCAAGATTGCCTATACAAGTTTGTTTTGGTATTCCTCGATGACATTTTGATCTACTCTAAGAATGAGGACGAACACCTACATCATCTACACTTAGTCCTTCAGCGTCTCCGAGAACATAAACTCTATGGTAAGCTATCTAAATGTACCTTCTTTCAGAAGGAAGTGCAGTACCTCAGGCATATAATTTTGGCTCAGGGGATAGCTGTTGACCCTGCAAAAATTAAGGCTATATCAGAATGGCCAGTTCCTCACAATGTACAAGAGGTCAGAAGCTTTATGGGATTAGCTGGTTATTATAGGAAGTTTGTTCATAATTTTTCTAGGGTAGCTTATCCTATCACTTCTCTTCAGCGGAAAGGGAAATGTTTTGAGTGGACAGACAAGTGTCAGCAAGCTTTTGAGTTACTCAAGAATAAACTAACTACTGCACCCATTCTGAAAGTACCCAACCCCGAAGGCAACTTCTTAGTGGTTACTGATGCCTCTGGTGAAGGACTGGGAGGAGTGTTGATGCAGGATGGGCAGGTGATTTCATATGAATCCCGTAAACTCAAGAATTATGAGATGAACTATGCACCGCATGATTTAGAGTTGGCTGCAATTGTTCACGCCCTACAAAAATGGTGACATTATTTGTTGGGAAAACCTTTTGAGCTCAAATCAGATCATCAAGGATTAAAGTATATCTTTACCCAACCTAATCTGATTGCATGACAATGAAGATGGATGGAACTCATCTCAGATTATGATTTTAAAATCAATTACATTAAGGGAAAGGAAAATCAGGTGGCAGATGCATTAAGCCGTAGACAGCATATCTCTGTAATTGCGTCTGTTCACACCAATTTTAAGCAGCAAGTTCTCCAGAAATCAGTCGATGATAAGTTTTACAAGCAAGTTAAAGAGGCTCTTCATTTCAACTCCCAGGATCACAGATATGAGGGGTTCAAATTTGAATCCGATGGGTTGTTGAGATTTAATGGAAGGATGTATATTCCTGATTCTAATGAATTAAGAGATTTAGTGTGGAAAGAGATACATACCGCTCCCTACTTAGGACACCTAGGAGTTACAAAACTCTTAGCAGATGTCAAGCCCCTATATTTCTGGCAGGGAATGAAGAGGGACGCTATCAAGTTTGTGGCCAGTTGTCTAGAATGTCAAAGGGTGAAAGCAGAGCACCAACATCCTGCAAGACTACTTCATCCTCATGCCATACCGGAATGGAAGTGGCAAGTAATCAGTATGGACTTTGTTCAAGGATTATCGATGTCACAGAACAAGCATAACACCATACTTGTAGTAGTAGATAAGCTTACTAAGGTGGCCCATTTTATTCCTAGAAACTTAACAGATGGAGCACCCATTATAGCTCAGAAATTTGTGTAGGAAATATTCAGACTGCATGGAGTACCAAAAAAGATCATTTTGGATAGGGATGCCAAGATGACATCCAGATTTTGGCAGACACTTTTTACTGCTTTAGGCACTCAGCTTAACATTAGTTCAGCCTATCATCCTGAAATAGATGGTCAGACCGAGTGGGTCAACCAAATTTTGGAAGACCTCCTTAGGATGTATTGCATGATCAACAATACAAATGGGAGGATTATTTACCGTTGGTGGAATTCGCATATAATAATACTTATCAATCCTCCATCAAAATGGCACCTTCTGAAGCATTGTATGGAAGGAGGTATCGAACTCCTATCAGCTGGGATAAGCTAGAAGATAGGATAATCCTCAGACCCGATATGCTAGCCGAGATGGAAACTCAAGTCAAGGTTATCCGTCAAAGATTAGCAGAAGCTAGTGATCGGCAGAAAAGCTATGCAAATGCAAAGCGGACACCCTGATATTTTGACATTGGGGACAAAGTACTCTTATGAGTCAAACCACAAAAGAGTGTCATTACTTTTGGAAAATCCTCCAAACTAGCACCGAGATATGTAGGACCCTTTGAGGTTCTAGAAGTTGTTAAACCGCTCGCGTACAAAATTGCTCTACCACCAGCTCTTGCCTAGATGCATAATGTTTTCATGTATCCTACCTTAAGAAATATGTATCAAATTTTTCTCATACAATTGATTGGAATTCTTTACAGATGCGAGACCCAGGGGTGGTCACGGTTGAGCCCATCAAGGTGCTCGAGGTTCGTAAACTCCGGTTGCGAAACAAAGACATTAAGCAATGTAAGGTTCAGTGGAACCAGTGTTCTGAAGATAATGCCACATGGGAAGCTTATGATGAGATTCATCAACAATTTCCTTATCTATTTAATGTATATAATCAGATTGATAAGTAAACAATGTTTTGGTTATCTATGTATAATTTTGTTCATGTTGACCCACAATCATCGAGGACGATGATTCATAAGGGGTAGAATATGTAACACCCCTCTTCAACAACTTTTCTGAAACAGTGGTTTCTGGATTTTGTGCCCTAAATGGTATCTGGTTTAACATTTCTGGTTTAATGTGCCCTAAATGGTATCTGGTTTAACATTTCTGGTTTAATATGCCCTAAATGGTATCTGGTTTAACATTTCTAGTTTAATGTGCCCTAAATGGTATCTGGTTTAGTATTTCTAGTTTAATATGCCCTAAATGGTTTCTGGTTTACTATTTCTTGTTTTCGTGCCCTAATCTAGAATCAAATCTATAAATTACTAGAAACAATCAAGAGTCAAATGGTTGTAAACAGTAGGACGAAATATGTACAAATAGGGAACAATGAGAGTTCCAGAATACACTAGATTCCTTGATATGATAACGTGAGTTAGTCAGATATGGTGGAAAATTGGATAAGGCTCAGCAGAGCAGAAAATTACCTTGGCCAAGGGTACATCAGCAGATGTTGGTCCAATTTCCTAGTAATCTGGATAGTCTCTTAGACAGACGTTAATCCAGAGTGGCAGTCACTGCAAGGAGTAACCATCTGAGACAGTTGGGTTCCACCAGTTCCAATTGACTACTCTTCTGTTGTACTATTCTTCCTCTGCGGAGCGCCGGGTCCATTTCAGTAGAAATGGACAAAGGGCGAAACAATAGTTTCATTGGTTGGGTGGTTAAACGCCCTGGTGTTATCTTTCCCTCTTGATGACAGCCGAGATCTTTCAGTCTACCTTGTTATGCGGATGAACAGTGAGAATCTTCTCCTTCTCTTTTAATTTCATTAAAAGTACTTTACATTGTATGTTCAATGATAGATTAGATTTATGAGAAAAGGCTTTACTGGAAAGAATTTCTTTTACCTTAGATAGTTTATTCAATTTTGTAATTCTTTTCATGTAGAAAATTGATTTCATAATTTTTTTAGCTCATTAACAGTTTGTTATGTCTAATGAATTGCTATGTAGGAAAGTTGTTCATTTATGTAAAAAAAATTTGCTCTTTTAGTTTACTGATTTATTTGATCTTCAATTCTTGCAACTAGTTATTTTTGGGTCTTACACTAAATCAGAGCTATTGAGGACCAAATCTGACTGCACAGCTAGAGATGCCCTTCGTCTCCTCACAGATTTTGGATTCACTGAAAATATGTTTAAGAATGCCATTCTTGGTAGCCCCGCTATTCTTTTACTCAAAGTGGATAGCCAGTTGAAGCCCAAGATGGAGTTCCTAAAAACATGGGCTTGGTTACTCGAGATTGCACATATTGTATTGTGCACACCCAGATTGCTTAGGTTGAGCTTAGAAAAATGTCTTGCCCCTAGAATTCTCCATCTTGAAAACCTATTTGGGTCAAGGGTCCATCTGTGCAAGGCTTTGAGAAAGGTGCATGTGCTTTTGAGAATTGATTTTGTGAAGTAGGTGAAACCTAAAGCGAAGTACTTAAAGAATAGTATAGGCATTTTGGAAGGTTCCACAGCATTTGCAAGATTCCTCAATGGTGTTATTGGCCTTAGTTTTGAAACTCTGGAAAAGAAAACTAAACATTTGGTGAGTCTTGGCCTCGCAGAGGAGGAAATGGGTCAAATTCTTAAGAGATATCCTAGATTACTTTGTTATTCAACCATGAGAATGAAGTAAAACATTGATTTCTTGATACACATTGCTGGTCTGGAGCCCAAGATTGTTGCGTTGAGCCCTCTATTTTTAAGTGTAGAAAAAAGGCTCAAACCACTCTATAAAGTCTTTAAATCTCTAATGACAAGTACACACACAAAGGATCCACCTAGTCTTGGTAGAATATTTAAACTGAGTGAGAATTCCCTAAATATTTCTCCCAATACAATACCAACTCAAGTCTAAATGCATTTCAGAGTGTTAAATTTACCAATTCTTAGTTTTTATGCATTTATGTGGATTTCAGATCTCTAAGGATAATAAATTTACCTTCTCTCAATGTCATTTCAAATCTCTTACCAAAAGAATGTGGGTTTTCTTCTTCTCAAGTGGCAACTGTGATGAGATCAAGACCAGACACGCTAAAGACCAAATCTGATGATACTGCTAGTGAAGTTATTCATCTCCTGAAAGATTATGGATTCACAGAAAGAAAGCTTAATAGTATCATTCTCAGAAGCCCAAGTGTTCTTTCACTCAAAGTGGATAACACTTGAAGCCCAAAATGGAGTTCCTGCAAAAAATAGGCTTGGCTGCTCAAGACATAGCACATGTTATATATTACAGACCTAGATTGCTTAACTTGAGCTTAAAAAACCGTCTTGCTTCTAAAATTCTCCATCTTGAAACCCTATTTGGCTCGAAGGTCCGTCTATGAAAGGCTTTAAAAAAGGTGCCTATGCTTTTAACGAGTGATTTTGAGAAGCAAGTGAAACCTAAAATGGAGTACCTGAAGAATAGTACAGGCATTCATGAAGGTTCAACAGTATTTGTGCGAACCCTCTCTGTGTTTATAAACCTTGGAAGCGAAAATAAAACATATGGCGAGTCTTGGTCTGGCAGATGAGGAAATTGGTCAAATTCTTAAGAGATATCCTCAAGCACTTCATCTTTCAACCAAGAAAATGAAGGAAAACATTGATTTCTTAATACGCACTGCAGGTCTTGATCCCAAGATTGTTGCTTCAAATTTCGTTATTTTGGATCTAAGCTTAGAGAAAAGGCTCAAACCTTGCTATAAAGTTTTTAAATCTCTCAGGACAAGTCCACATGCCAAAGGTCTACCTAGTTTGACTGTATTTTTTAAGCTAAGTGAGCAAAAATTACTCGCTAAGTTTAGCCAATACAATACTCAAGTCTAAGTCTAACGATCTTACAATATCCTAAAGCAAGCATTTTAGAGCAGTGACACAACCTTCCAAATAAAATTAACTCGGGTTTTTGTTTCTTCAAGAGTTAGACTCTGGAAGATGTTGAAGGGCTCTCGAACGCATCTAGGACAAGTTAATGTCTTGATTAAAAAATATTATTGATACACTCTTCACCCCTATACAATAGACAATATAGGGGAATACATGAGACTATGCTGGAAGAAGAAACAGCAACTGAAAGACAAACACAGGTTTTGAAAGCATGGGAATTTGCGTTGAAAATAGGGGAGTTCAATCTATTCCTTTATGCATTGATTTTATCAAAATTAAAAGTCTGCGAGTTTCATATTTCTTCAATCAAAGGATTTGTAGAGTAGGTAATCAATGTTACCAAAGCTACTGCCCTTGTTATAAACCACATTTTTCCAGAAAATAAGCTAATCTCTTCAGGTGTGAATAATGACATTATAGTTGGGTTTCCCTTGTGTTTGTTGACTATTCTAAGCTATATGAATGAATAGTTCAAGACTTTCTAGATTGTTGCCCCTATAGTTGGACTAGTGCCCAAAGTGTACATCAATTCTTTCTCATATAGTTCAATTAAAAGTTATATATCTTTACCTATGTGTTTAAATTATAATTATTGATTGGCTTGTGTTGGGAATCATTCTGCTCTAGATTGAATCAAAATGAATGGTCATTAAATCTGCTTAGCTTCATCTGAGTTTAGATTTCGATTCACAGTTAGGGTATCCATTTACAAAAGTAAGTTGACAATTCCCTTCTTCTGCGCAACGTGGACTTAAACAATAAGCACGATATTTGCAACAATCTATTTTTCACAAAGCCTAATTGCATTTGACATGTAAGTAATTTATGGTTTTTTTTTCAAAATCCTTAGAGGCTCTACTGTAATCCCTGCATACAAATAGATAAGTTCCATATAAGTCCCTTTTTGGTTGGAATTCACAACCCTTGTACCTGAGGCATCTCATCCCTCACATATTCCATATGGTACAACTGTGACATTGTTTTTTAAACTGAAAGGATACGATCACATAAGATGGAGTTATATTCACTGATTCTCATTTTTCAGACATTTATGTGGAAACAATGTGTTCTAAACTTCTACCTATAATCTGGTAAATAAAAGTGAATAAAATGCACTGTTTCTAGATAAATGCCCCCAAAATAAGATGGATTTGTCATTTGAGAAGATAGGTTTGATTGCTAATACATGCAGTCAGAGAAAATCATTGATGAGAATGCTTTTACTGAAATGGCATAGCATTACATAATTTATTAATTTGCAGTCTAGTTGCGAATTTATTGTTTTTGTGGGAAAGCCTTTCAAACGTTTTACTTTAATGAAGGGTCAATCTTGCTCGAATCTTGCTCGAGATAGAAAGTTTCTAGATTTTAGCAGTGTGTAATGCTTGGTCTACCAAACAAGGGTTGTTTGTTTCATTCAAATTTCTCTTCAATTTTTGTTTTCCCATTTCATGTATTTTGTAAACCAGATACAATTTTTTTTGCAATATTGACGAAAACTAATCACTTGGGTAACAGAAAATGGGAAATGAGGTAGATGCTTTTGAAATTTGTTTCCTCCCATAGGGTTCTCTTTAGTTGAAGAGGAACGAATTACAATGGCCATGTGCGTAATGTAGAGTGGAATGTGATTCACTAAAAACAAGCTTAACAGTGCAATTCTTGGAAGCCCCACTTTTCTTTTACTCAAAATGGATAGTCATTTGAAGCCCAAGATGGAGTTCCTGAAAAATATGGTCTTTGCTACTCATGGAAAAGTACATATTGTATTGCACACACCTAGATTTCTTCGGCTGAGCTTAGAAAACTCACCTCTAGAATTCTCCATCTTGAAACCCTGTTTGGGTCAAGGGTTCATTTGTGCAAGGCTTCGAGAAGGGTGCCACAACTTTTGATGTGTGATGTCGAGAAGCAGGTGAAACCCAAAGCAGAGTAATAGAATAGTAGTATAGGAACTTTGGAAGGTCCCACAACTTTTTGACAAGCCCTCAATGCAATTATAGGCCTTAGTTTTGAAACCTTAGAAAAGAAAACTAAACAAATGGCAAGTCTTGATGTGGCAAAGGAGGTAATCGGTCAAATTCTTAGGAGAAATTTTGGAGCACTTTGTTATTCAACCAAGAAAATGATGGGAAACATTGATTGCTTGATACACATTGCAGGTCTTGATGCTAGAGCATTATGAGATGTGAGAGCAATCTTGCATCGACAAAAATAATTTAATTTAATTTTTACAATAGTTAGTTTAAGATGTTTTGGTGAATAAATTTGATGTAATAAGGCCTAAAATATTTGATAAATCATTTAGCCAACTCCTAAGGTATAATCTAGCATTGGAGTGTGACACATATTGACAACATCTTCTTGGTATATTCTTGGAATCTTCTGCTTTGGCTATGGGCAATGTTGGTTACTAGATAGTAAATATTTTGAAATATTGCATTTACCATTTTCAAGTGCATGTATTCATACATGAGCTCCAGAGGGACACTTGGAAATGCATGTCTTACTATAGATTTTTGTGGAGTTATTTAACTGTCATAGTTGATCAGTTTGATTGGCTGCTAGAGGAGGTGACTTATGATAGCATTTGTGAAGCATCGTGTATTTTATTATTTTATGGTGGCCTCCTTACTTGGGTGTGGTATTTGTAGAAAATGATTTTGCATTGATAATTTATGTTATTTTTCATTGGTGGAAGTTGAGGTAGACTTGTGCAGCATTATGACAACTTTCAATGCAAAATTTGAATGATTTTGGGAGGGATGTTCAATCTCAACATGGGATTTGGTTGAGTTATCCGATCATAGGTTGTGGGAACCATAGGGGAGTTATTCATTGCATTACATTTCATGAATTGAAGATGAGTTGAAGAATTCAGTTTGACAATGGTAGGTTGAAGGACAAAGGTTGAAGTGCAGCTGTAGCTCAAGTGTGGGATGAATTCCTTGTAGTTTCCTCTTGCTTATTTTCTTGTTTATATCAGGTTGGAGATGCTTATTTGATGACCATGTGGTCATGTGATGTTATTCACAACAGCTATGTGATTGGGAAGCTAAATTGTAATAGAAACCTGAGTGAAAGGAGATAGTTTCTCCATATTGTTCTTGTTTGCATGTGGACTAATTTTGTATGAGATTTATTTCAGATTCTATGTCAAATCCTTATTTGATTTTCATATGTTGTTTGTGTGGATTCTCACCCTGTATGAGGTCTTGAGCCCAAGATAGTTGCTTCAGATCCATTGCTTTTGATTTCAAGCATAGAGAAAAGGCTCAAATCCCACTATGAAGTCTTTAAATCTCTAAGGACAAGTCCACACACTAAGGGTCCACCTAATCTTGTTAGAATCTTTAAACTAAGCAAGCAAGAACTCCTTAAATATTTTGGCCAATACAGTATCAAGTCAAGACTAAAAGCATTTTAGAGCAGTGATGGGAGTTTCAAAATACAATTTGAAGAGGAAGAAGCAATAGTAAGACAAAAGACACAAGGGACCTCATTTGAAGGGGACAAGGGACCTCGTTTGAAGAGGAAGAAGCAACAGTATGATAAAAGACAAGATTTGAAAGCATGGGAATTTTTTGTTGAATACAAGGGAGCTCAATCTCCTACATTCTATATCCTCCTACTTTCTATATTGATTTTACCATAACTAAATATCTTAAGTTTCATATTTCTTCAGTGAAAAGATTTGTATTGCTCATATTCAGTGTTATTCAAAGTTGTCTCATTGTATCTCTCTCTTAGAATATATGTATACAACCTGCCCTAGTTATAAGGGTTTAATAGTAGTGTTTTCGGATATGCATGGTGTTTAAGGCACCACATTTTAAGTAAATTTCCAGAAACTAAGCTGATCTGTTCTTCCTATGTGGGATTTGTCTAGGTTGATAGAATTTGAATACCCTTTCTCCGGAGTATGTGTGTGTTTTGCTTGATTATGCTTTCAGGTGATTTTCAGATTATTGAGTGATTTTCCGTATTCTATGATTTAATGGATTATAGTTGAATTGATTATTTAATTATATCGTAAGTTTATTTTAAATAATTAATTAAATTGAAATATTTGAATATTTTGATTTAATTAAATATTTAATTAAAAACTATATTAAATGTGCTGATATGATTAATTAAATAATTAAATATTTGGTTGCATGCATTATTGTGACATAAATATTTAATCTATTTAATTAAATATTTTATTAATTACATGTGCATAAATGTGTTGAAAAAGTATTTTCAAATTGAAATATCTCAACTTGTAATTAGGAGTCAAAGTTGAGTTGTGGCAATAAAGCATATTTTATTTATTTAATTTGGATTTACTTTTAAATTTTCAAGTTGAGTTAAGTTAGGGATTGACTGGGGAGTTGTCATCAACCTTTGCATGTTTAGGGGAATTTGAATCTCTTTAGGGGGAATTGGTCATTCATTCTCTCACAATAGGTTTTTGAGAATTGGAGAGCTCTTGGTGATTTGAGATTTTTGAAGAATTGTGGATTGTTGTGAATCCTTGTTGCTTTGAAGTCTTCAGGATTTTCTATTGCTTGTGTGTGTGTGCTCGGATCTTCATTATTTTTAGATCTGTGGTTTAATTGGACTTGAGGGTTTTTAGATTTGCTTTCATCCTCCAAGCTAAATTCTTCCATTTCTTGCATTGGAATTAAGGTAGGTTTCATTTTCCATGTATGGTTTTCAATTTTGTAGATCTGAGGTTTTCTGTGTATATTCATCATTTTTGGCTTTTAAATGGTTTACGGTTGTTTTTACGTTTTTGGGTGTTTATAGAAACCCTAGATCTGAATTTCTTTCATTTTATATATTCTTAGCATTGTAAGATTATGCTGTCAAAATTTCGGGAAGAAATTCCCTCTAGATCTCTTAGAAAATGAAAAAAATAACCTTTGATATAGTTTATACTATAGAAGAAATTAAATTTACGATTTATTATGTTTTCGATATTTTCGGGTATTTATGAAAGCTTAGATCTATTATTTTCATGTTAAAATATTTCTTAGCATAGTACCCTTATGATATCAAAATTTTGTGATTAGATCTCTTATTTAACTCCTAGAAATTGAAAAATTAAACTCTGGTCTATAGTCTTAACTATAGAGGAAATAAATTAAATTAGCTCCTAAGTGTTTCCTTTGCTAAAAATTAAATCAAAAGGAAAAAAAACCACTCTTTTTAATTATACAGACTGGTGAATAAAAGTTACCAGAAAAGGGAAAAGTAAAAAATGCCTTCTTACCTTGTAATTTTCGTTTTTGGAATTCTTTTAAATTAAAAAAAAAATCCCCTTTTTGGGGATGCTTGTCATTATTCCTTTATCATTTAAAAAAAAATTATAAATAAATTTAAAAAAAAAAAATTAAAAGAAAAACCATGGGCATAGCGCTTTTGGCATTGTTTATTAAAAAAAAAATTATAAAGTTTATTTAAAAACTTTATGTTAAGTGGGAGCGGTGGGGAGCGTGGGCTCCACCCACCCTCCACATTGGGTGCCGGGCCGCGGAAGCCGGCACTGTCATAAGGCAGGCCCGTCTGCCAGCAGCGGACCCGGTCTGCCAGTGGGTACTCCCGCATGGGGATGGGGAGAGGGGTACGTGGGGTCCACCTCCCCCCCTATATAATATATATGTTCAATTTTTTTAAGGAGTTTTTTTTTTTAATTTAATTGTTATTTAATATGCTAATTATTATTAAATTTTTAATTTGTTAAATATTTAGTTTCGTTAAATTTAATTTAGTTTATTTAATTTGTTTTTAGTTAGTTTTAATTATATGTTAAATTGGTAATTAATATTTTTTTATTAGTAATTCTAATTTGATATATTTTAAAAGACTAGTTATATTGCAATGTTTTTAATTATTAATTTGAATTAACAGGGGTATTAATTTTAAATTAATATATTAATTATTAATGATAGCTAATATCTTAAGGTGATCTTCTAATGGATAGGGTTGATTAATTAAAAGTGATTATGGTTAATCTAGAGCTATTAATGCATAAAGGGAATTTGTTTTATGCATGTGGAGGGTGTTAATTAGATGAAAATGTTATTCACTTATGTTCATTTTTTAGTCCTTAGGACGTTTTATTTTCTATGCGTCTGTATGGTTCTTTGTGCTTGTATATAATGTTATTTGGGACATTAGATGACCTAGGATGTATACAGAGGCTGTGTGGGAAATGTTTATATTTCTGTTACTCCATGGTGTGTGTGTGTGTGTGTTATCTGTTATTACCCTAAACTGGCCATATTGACCCTTTCAATTCTGTTATTTGCTAGTGTACCTATTGTATGGGATACTGATTTAGGGTACACTAGGGTTGTGACCTATGCTAGATATGTTAGGATCTTTGAGCCTAGGGTAGGTTACCTAGATGTGTAGTAGGGGGTGGCTTGCAATAAATTATGTGTCCGTAAGAGACTACTGGATTGCTTATTGTGGAGTTTCTTAATAAGTGATAACTAAAGACATATTTGGGTATATTAAAATGGATTAATAAGATGTGTCATCACCCATGCTTGAGTGCTAGTATAGGCTAAGATGGTGTTGAGAAGATGTTAGTTGCCCTGCGAGGTACCTGACATAGTTAGTGGCCTTGTCAGTATGAGAGGACATTAGCTCCGTGTATGGTCACTTAGGTGCCGAAATTCTTTGTGATTATCGGGGTTGAACTTAAGGGTTAGACGTATATGATGACACCTTCCTTTATACATGCTAATTTTTCTACATTGTCAGTTGCCTCTGGATTAGTGAGTCTTACCTTTTTGTGATGATTAGTACACCGGATTAGATAGCTATCAGGATCCCTTGCTTAGTGGTTATTCCTTCTTGGTTTTGGATATCGGATTGGGATCTGTTGTTATCTCCTCAACACGGTGGGGTGGACCTTTGTGGTTCCACACGGATGGGTGGTAGTGATTCTAAGTTATCCATTGAGATTCGACGTCCTTGTACCAGGTGCTTGATGGTCTCTTTGCAGATGAGCTCTTTATGTTTCTTCATCATTTATTATGTAATTTCATTATTGTAAATCTTGTATTAGAGTATCGCATGTGATACCTAATCTAGAAATTGTATATTAAGTAGATTAGAATGATTACCGCATACCTTGCGACATGTGCAGTGGATGTGTGTTATGGTGGTTTCATGGTTATCCATGAGGATTTTAATTATGGTTATGTAAGTTGTATTTGTTATGTTTAATCAGATGAATTTTTTGTTATATTGTTAGTTGTGTTTTGCTTTAAGTAATTCAACATCATGGAACCCTTGAGTCGTGTAATCTGTGTGAGTGTAAGACATGTGTATAAATGGTGATTGCTTCCGCCTGAATGTATGTTTCTTTATGTTAACTTAAAAAAATTATTCAGCACACATAGTGACATGTTCTAGGTTAATCTCTCTTGGGTTCCCTGGTTGGGTGTTACATCTGGTATCAGAGCTCTATTTTTTACACTAGGAACTCTGGGAAGTGTACGCTCATTAGGTTGTGTCTAGCTTAAACTTGAAACTTTAAACTCAAACTTAAACGTAGACATAAATCTCTGATGTATTTAAAACCATTGCTTTATGATTATTTGAATTCTTTTGATGCTATTTGGGGTTGGTTTTAGTTCTGTGTTGTTTGGATTCCTTTGGTTGCTACAGGTATGGAGTGTGTTGAGTCTAGAGTCATTGTCAGGAGCCTTGATCAGGATCATGTAAACCAACAGAGTAAGGAACTCTCTCTGGGTCGTAGCGGTCATTTTTCATATAAGAAATTTTATAACCGTCAGCGCATCAGGCATTTTTATGCTAACAAGTGCGAACAGACAATTCAGTCAACACAGAGTGTGTATCAGGATGTCAGTTGGGGCAATGTTCAGCAGTCTAGAGCACCTTCATTTAGTGGAGGTGGTAGTGGAGGAGCTGCGGTTATTAAGGCCACCCTATCGGAGGCTAACTTGGCATTAGGCCATGGAGGTCAGACAGGTTCTCCTACAGGTGGTGCATCTGGTTCCGAGGTTAGGGGTAATCAGTCTCGAGGGACGGGGAGCTTCAAGGAACCCCCTCGTTCCTTTTCGGGTAATCAAAACTCGCAGCAGAAGGTGACTCCTCATGGTCAGAGCGGTGGTACTCGCTCTAGGGATTGTCGAGGTGGTCCGCGCGCCAGACGCAATCAGTATAGTCAGCCTACGCAGAGCACGCAACAGAGTATCAGTAGAGATGGTTTCCAGCAGTCCAGTGCGCCCTCCAATGGGAGAGGCAATTTTAGAGGCACCAGATGTTTCACCTGTGGTCAGTTTGGCCACATTATGGTAAATTGTCCACAATGTGCATCTCAGTTTTCTGAGCAAAGCCCTGTGACCTCCAAACATATAGTTGGGAACATCGATAGATCTCATGGAGCATATGCAGCTTTGGATTATCATCCTCCAGTGTATCATCCATATGTGATTGAGTCTGCGGGTAGAGGACCTGTGGCTGGGTTTCAATTTCCTGTAGTGGGGAATGATCCTCAGAGTTCAAACCAGAGAGCAGAGAAAGGTCCTTTGGGATCTACTCGCTGAGTCATATGTGACTCATTAGGATGCTTCATGTTTATGGGAGTTGTATCCCTATTTGTTTCAGGCTTCCAAGAGTAAGTCTAATCCTAGGGGGGTGGATGTAATACCCACTCATGTTTTTCTTTTTAGTTTGTAATGTCGTACTATTTTAGGCATTGGTTTCAGTTGATTGGCCGAATCCTTTTAGGCTACATTTCATGTGAGTTGTTATTGTTTCATTTGATGATGATACTTGTTTATGATGTCATGATTTTACCTTATGCATAGATAGATGTGATGATGTTATCATGTTGATTATTATATGTCGATTTAAGATTTTGATACACTTACCCCATACTCGCATGTGTATGGTTGTCTTATATGTGAATGTACTTGTTGATGTGTTGTTGTGGTAGAGGACAGAGACATAGTTACTTGCTTCAGCGAGATCCACACGTTTGACCGATCCCTATCATTGGTTGCGATATTATGTTATGTATGTACATGCATGTTCTTTTGGTGATAGGATTGCAGGTACAGGGCATCATCTTCCCTGAATTGGCAGGAGTGAGAATGCCCATAAATATTCATCTCAATGGTAAAGAAGGGAGGTAACATACAGATCCTAAACCCTAACCTAAGCCTAATTGTCCTAATGTTGAATGAGTTTCAGTATGACTACCCTATCCAGATTTGTCTAGGTTGACAGAATTCGAATACCCTTTTCTCCTGAGTATGTGTGTGTTTTGCTTGATTATGCTTTCAGGTGATTTTCAGATTATTGAGTGATTTTCCATATTCTGTGATTTAATGGATTATAGTTGAATTGATTATTTAATTATATCCTAAGTTTATTTTAAATAATTAATTAAATTAAAATATTTTAATATTTTAATTTAATTAAATATTTAGTTGAAAACTATATTAAATGTGCTTATATGATTAATTAAATAATTAAATATTTGGTTGCATGCATTATTGTGACATAAATATTTAATCTATTTAATTAAATATTTTATTAATTACATGTGCATAAATGTGTTGAAAAAGTATTTTCAAATTGAAATATCTCAACTTGTAATTAGGAGTCAAAGTTGAGTTGTGACAATAAAGCATATTTTATTGATTTAATTTGGATTTACTTTCAAATTTTTAAGTTGAGTTAAGTTAGGGATTGACTGGGGAGTTGTCATCAACCTTTGCATGTTTAGGAGAATTTGAATCTCTTTAGGGGGAATTGGTCATTCATTATCTCACAACAGGTTGTTGAGAATTGGAGAGCTCTTGGTGATTTGAGATTTTTGAAGAATTGTGGATTGTTGTGGATCATTGTTGTTTTGAAGTCTTCAGAATTTTCTATTGCTTGTGTGTGTGTGCTCGGATCTTCATTGTTGTCAGATCTGTGGTTGATTTGGGCTTGAGGGTTTTTAGATTTTCTTTCATCCTCCAAGCTACATTCTTTCGTTTCTTGCATTGGAATCAAGGTAGGTTTCATTTTCCATGTATGGTTTTCAATTTTGTAAATCTGAGGTTTTCTGTACATATCATCATTTTTTGCTTTTAAATGGTTTACGGTTGTTTTTACGTTTTCAGGTGTTTATATAAACCCTAGATCTGAATTTCTTTCATTTTCTATATTCTTAGCATCGTAGGGTTATGCTGTCAAAATTTTGGGAAGAAATTCCCTCTAGATCTCTTAGAAAATGAAAAAATTAACCTTTGATATAGTTTATACTATAGAAGAAATTAAATTTATGATTTATTATGTTTTCAATGTTTTTGAGTATTTATGAAAGCTTAGATCTATTATTTTCATGTTAAAATATTTCTTAGCATAGTACCCTTATGCTGTCGAAATTTCTTGACTAGATCTCTCATTAAACTCCTAGAAATTAAAAAATTAAACTCTGGTCTATAGTCTTAACTATAGAGGAAATAAATTAAATTAGCTCCTAAGTGTTTCCTTTGCTAAAAATTAAATCAAAAGGAAAAAAACCACTCTCTGTAATTATACAGACTGGTGAATAAAAGTTACTAGAAAAGGGAAAAGTAAAAAATGTCTTCTTACCTTGTAATTTTCATTTTCGAAATTCTTTTAAATTAAAAAAAAAATCTCTTTTTGGGGATGCTTGTCATTATTCCTTTATCATTTAAAAAAAAATTATAAATAAATTTAAAAAAAAAATGAAAAGAAAAACCATGCGCATAGCACTTTTGACATTGTTTATTAAAAAAAAAAATTATAAAGTTTATTTAAAAACTTTATGTTAAGTGGGAGCGGTGGGGAGCATGGGCTCCACCCACCCTCCACACTGTGCGTCGGGCTGCGGCAGCCGGCACTGCTGTAAGGCTGGCCGGTCTGCCAGTGGGTACTCCCGCATGGGGATGGGGAGAGGGGTACGTGGGGTCCACGTCCCCCCTATATAATATATATATTCGATTTTTTTTTATATGAGTTTTTTTTTTTTTTAAATGTAATTGTTATTTAATATGTTAATTATTATTAAATTTTTAATTTGTTAAATATTTAGTTTAGTTAAATTTAATTTAGTTTGCCTGTTCATGGGTTTCAAAGGGTTAATCCTTCTCTTCGTAAGGTGAAATGTGGGTGGCAACCTCCAGAGGAAGGCTGGATAAAAATTAATTTTGATGGTGCAGCCAAAGGCAATCCAGGTACCTTTGGGTGCGGCTGTATAGCATGGGATTATGAGGGAAACACAGTGGCTATCACTGCAAGGAGGCTTCGTGACAGGACTAACAACGAGGCATAATGTGAAGCTGCGAAAGAAGCTACCTTAATGGGAGTGAAGATGGGTCTTCGGAAGGTGCACTTGGAAGGAGATTCTGAAATCATCATTAATGGGATTAAGAAAGGCAGACTGGAATCATGGCATCTGGATAAACACATTCAACAGATACGGTGTTTTATGTCAAATTTTGAAGATTTTCAGATTTCCCATGTCTATAGGGAGGCAAATGTGGTGGTCGATACTTTGGCCAACTTGGGAGCAAATAGGCCCCATGGGGAACAAGACGGAATTTTTGAAGACTTCGGTCTTCTCAAGTTTGATTAACTTGAGGCCGATCTTCTTTCACATACTTGTGTACACCGAAGGAGGGACATTTTAATTATTTCCCATGCTTTATAATTATGAGATTGCAATGTATCATACATTAAGACCACACGAAGGAAATTATTTCGTGGCGTGTCTCCAGAACTTTCTTGGGAAGCATTTAAACTTGGGAAAGGCCTCGGCACAACTCACATAGTGCAGGGTTTCAGCAGAGCGAAAATCATGGAGACTAACTTTGCTTTGGAATCAAGCAACTAGACACATGCATACAAAGGGAACATCTCGGCTCGGTGACTGAGACACATTTTTCTTTTTGAAGGCCAGGCCTTTATGAGCTCGGTCATGGATTTCTTTGGCCAGGAATACCTGGATGACTACTGGAGAAGGAGGTCAAACCTAGATGTTGCCTCACTTTTTGTTTCTCTGGCCCTTTCGGTGGGGGACTCGAAGGAAGAGGTCCGACAAGTCGTGGAAGCCTACATTGATTCGTAGTGGTTAGTGGGGCTGGAAGACATTTTAAACAGGGTCGAGCTGGGTGTTGGGATACACATGGGACCAGATCCATGGAAGCAAATTGGAGAAGGAGAGACGCCTCTACAACCCCTGATAATGTGGTCATCTGCGACCCCAAGGGAGGTCCATGTGCCGAAGGCCACTAAGGCATGGCAGAATATAATCAATATGCTGCAGGAGTTTGCGGAGGAGCAGGAGGATGCAAGAAAGGTATCCACAAAGACGACACCCATCAAAAGTGTGCGACCACCCAGCGATCCGTTGAGGCATCAACTGAGCAGAGGCGGAGGCGCTGCGATGGGGGCTCATGCAAGTGTAGGCATATGGGTGGATACATCAGTTCTTGGGGAGAAGAAAGCACGAGCTGCTGGTCGACTCCAGTCCTCAGTTGCAGACGATCGATCCATCCCGAATTTCACCAAGGAAGAATCTGACTCCTGGTTCAAAAAGTAATATGGTGGGGTGGTTATGTGGCGGGAGTTTCTCCATGGTTTTTTTGACTCTATGTTGTCCTGTATATTTTTGAGTAAAGGGGTTAATGGTCATACAATATTTCTCCAATTTTGTATGTTCTTTTCTGTGGGATGTTTATATCCTTATGTCTCTTAGCACTAGTACGTAAGTTTAGATGTCGGGTAGGTAAGTTTGTGGGTTTGTAATACGGCAGCCATCTGGAATACTGGCCTTATGATGTAATCCTTATCTTTTATCAATATAAAAACTGAAATGTTACCGATAAAAAAAAAAATATTAATTTAGTTTATTTAATTTGTTTTCAGTTAGCTTCAATTATATGTTAAATTTGTAATTAATATTTTTTTATTAGTAATTCTAATTTGATATATATTAAAAGACTAGTTATATTGCAATGTTTTTAATTATTAATTTGAATTAACAGGGGTATTAATTTTAAATTAATATATTAATTATTAATGATAGCTAATATCTTAAGGTGATCTTCTAATGGATAGGGTTGATTAATTAAAAGTGATTATGGTTAATCTGGAGCTATTAATGCATAAAGGGAATTTGTTTTATGCATGTGGAGTGTGTTAATTAGATGAAAATGTTATTCACTTATGTTCATTTTTTAGTCCTTCAGGACGTTTTGTTTTATATGCATCTGTATGGTTCTTTGTGCTTGTATATGTTGTTATTTGGGACATTAGATGACCTAGGATGTATACAGAGGCTGGGGGGAAATGTTTATATTTCTGTTACTCCATGGTGTGTGTGTGTTATCTGTTATTACCCTAAATTGACCATATTGACCCTTTCGATTATGTTATTTGCTAGTGTATCTATGTGACCGTTCCTGTTGTATGGGATACTGATTTAGGGTACATTGGGGTTGTGACCTATGCTAGATATGTTAGGATCTTTGAGCCTAGGGTAGGTTACCTAGATGTGTAGTAGGGGGTGGCTTGCAATAAATTTTGTGTCCGTAAGAGACTACTAGATTGCTTATTGTGGAGTTTCTTAATAAGTGATAACTAAAAACATATTTGGGTATATTAAAATGGATTAATAAGATGTGTCCTCACCCATGCTTGAGTGCTAGTATAGACTAACACTAGTACATTTGAGGTCAAATTCTGACAACCATTTGTCATATTTCCAACGCTCATTTGTCAATATTTTGATACATGAGTCCGTCGTCGTTTTTACGTAGGAAATTGTGACAGAAGACACATCCGTTGGTTTACCGATACCATATCACATCAAAAACTTGCACATAACAACTTTGTTATGGCATTTCCTACGGTTCATCCATCGGCATTCTGACACCACGACCTATCAAAAATATACAATCTCTGTCGGAAATAACTGTCGAAAGCATATCCTTTCCGACATTATAACTGTTGGCATACCGACAGTTTCCACCTAATTCCAACAGATATACTTGTCAGAAATATAGCATTACTGTCAAAGTTTCTGTCAAAAAATTTCTATTTGCGACACTTGAACTATCGAAATAGCGACAGTCGTGCAACATTTCTTCGACAGGTTGCCCTCTCGAACGTATAGCATTACTGTCGGAAGAATTGTCGTAAATTATGATTCTTCGACATTTTATCTGTCGAAGGCATAGCACTTCTGTCGAAAATTAATTATGAAATGCCAAAAAATCGACGGATATGCACATTAAAGATAAAACAGCTCAAGAGACCATCATAGGTTCTCTCTTTCTTCGGTCTATATTATTGACAGAATGTTTTACCTTTCATTAGCTCATCAAATCCGGGGATTTGAAAGAATTTAATAGAATATTTTCATGACAACGTATATTATTTAAGTTGACGTTGCATGAATTTATCTACTTTGCGCACTTGTAGACTATGAGGATGGCGATAAAGAAGCATGGCCATGGTAGGAGATGCTTCTTTATCATTGTCTTCATAGTATACAAGTGCGTGAAGTAGATAAATTCGTGCAACGTCAACTTAAATAATATACGTTGTCATGAAAATATTCTATTAAATTCTTTCAAATCCCTAGATTTGATGAGCTACTGAAATGTAAAACATTATGTCAATAATATAGACCAAAAAAAGAGACAACCTATGATGGTCTCTTGAGTTGTGTTATCTTTAGTCCTAGCTACTATCCTAGCTACCTATCAATCGTCGAGAATAATCACCGCCTTGCATTTATGTACACTGCACAAATTGATCCCAGTCTCGCAAAAATATTTTACACTTGTACATCTCATCAATACTGGAGGCCTAAAGTAATTTTATACGATCACTAGAACATTTCGTGATTTTCTAGATAACCATTTTTGAGAAGAGGAATGAATGCAGGCCAAAGAAGGGATAATTCCACAACAGAAAGGAAGACATCTTTTTAGCCTGGGTCTGGATCCTACGCCCAATTGTCGAAGGATCCAGGGCCAGTCTAGAAAGATTTCTTCCATTCTGTCTACAACATTGTGTCCATCCATGATTTCAGGAATATCATCGTCTTTCTACTCTTCATTTGCTAAAATATATCGCTTCTTCAAGCTTGCAGAGTAATCTTATTAATAAAATAACTCTTGCCAAAATTAGGGTACCCACAGATCAAAATAGTTGATGTTATTGGTGCTTGTGCTCAAGGATATCGATTCACTATTTTGAAACGGCCAAATCATTTTTATTTCATTTGTTGAGAAAAGGAGTGGGAGAAAACG
>MU228370.1:295776-315190 GCA_018584345.1 Thuja plicata | reverse complement strand
CTCATAAAACAGTGAAATGCTATGTGGAAGGGATGGTTGATAGTGTTCCTTGGGGGAAGGGGGATTGTGAAAGACTTGTTATCATTGTATTGTGTATTTCCAATATGTTTGGATGCAGGGCATACCATGAGAATGAAGGATCACTCACTAATTGCATGATAACCTAGTTTTGAAGGGTCACTGGTTGAGGGGACAGTCAAGGTCTGGATGATTGGGCCATTGGAGGACCCTAGTTCTTTATATTAATTGCTATTCAAATTGGATGCATGGATTTTTTGTGAATTATCGACTGCTATGCATCCTGCAACTGGATCCGTAAATCTGCATATACTTCTCTAGGGTTGTAAGCCACGTAGGGATCAAAATAGAGAAACTAAATAAAAATTGTTCTTTGTCCTATTTCCTTTTAACAAAGTCTCAACTATCAATGATACAATACATTTGATTCCCTAAGCTATCAATACAAATGGCGCCTAGCTAGAAGCTCACGAGTTGTACATTTGATAACCATAGTCAACATTTCAAAAAAATGGATATCCTTGAGCACAAGCACCAATAACATCAAATAATGGAGTTAAAGCACGGGCTAGGGCATGACACCAGTAGAATGCGGTCATTTCAGTGACAACAATATACAATGGCGTCATTAAACACATATGCCAATAATATCAACAAACATGAATCCAAACATTTGAATACAGTGAATCGATATCCTTGAGCACAAGCACCAATAACATCAAATAATAGAGATAAAACACTGGCTAGGGCACTACACCAGTAGAATGCGATCATTTCAGAGAGCAACTCCCTCAACAATAAAATGAAATGCATTTGAATATGATGCCAGAGGTTCGAAAGATGAAGAAATCACATACCTTCTACCGCGCTCAGTTGTCGCTCCTTTTCTCCCGCTCTCCAATCGAAATAAAAATGATGAGGTTGTTTCACTTTTTTTTAATGTATACCCCGAATCTGTCAGAATTTCGATGGTCAATTAAACACCAATCAGAATACCGACATCATCGGGGCCTATTACAAAAAAAACACCAAATTCATAAGAAAAAGTTACCCGTCAGAAACTTCTGTCGAAATTTGGCCCCAAATGTAGTAGTGTAAGATGGTGTTGAGAAGATGTTAGTTGCCCTATGAGGTACCTGACATAGTTAGTGGCCTTGTCAGTATGAGAGGACATTAGCTTCGTGTATGGTCACTTAGGTGCCGAAATCCTTTGTGATTATCAGGGCTGAACTTAAGGGTTAGACGTACATGATGACACCTTCCTTTACACATGCTAGTTTTCCTACATTGTCAGTTGCCTCTGGATTAGTGAGTCTTACCTTTTTGTGATGATTAGTACACCAGATTAGAGATCTATCAGGATCCCTTGCTTAGTGTTTATTCCTTCTTGGTTTTGGATATACGATTGGGATCGGTTGTTATCTCCTCAGCACGGTGGGGTAGACCTTTGTGGTTCCACACGGACGGGTGGTAGTGATTCTTTATCCATTGAGATTCAACATCCTTGTACCAGGTGCTTGATGGTCTCTTTGCGGATGAGCCCTTTATGTTCCTTCATCATTTATTATGTAATTTCATTATTTTAGATCTTGTATTAGAGTATCACATGTGATACCTAATCTGGAAATTGTATATTAAGTAGATTAGAGGGATTACCACATACCCTGCGACATGTGCAGTGGATGTGTGTTATGGTGGTTTCATGGTTATCCATGAGGATTTTAATTATGGTTATGCAAGTTGTATTTGTTATGTTTAATCAGATGGAATTTTTTGTTATATTGTTAGTTGTGTTTTGCTTTAAGTAATTCAACGTCATGGAACCCTTGAGTCGTGTAATCTATGTGAGTGTAAGACATTGTATAAATGGTCATTGCTTCCGCTTGAATGTATGTTTCTTTATGTTAACTTTAAAAAAAAATTATTCAGCACACATAGTGACATGTTCTAGGTTAATCTCTCTTGGGTTTCCTGGCAGGGCATTACATCTGGTATCAGAGCTCTAGTTTCTACACTGGAAACTCTGGGAAGTGTACACTCATTAGGTTATGTCTAGCTTAAACTTTAAACTTTAAACTCAAACTTAAACATAGACATAAATCTCTGATGTATTTAAAACCATTTCTTTATGATTATTTGAATTTTTTTTATGCTATTTGGGTTTGGTTTTAGTTCTGAGTTGTTTGGATTCCTTTGGTTGCTTTAGGTATGGAGTGTGTTGAGTCTAGAGTCGTTGCTAGGAGCCTTGATCAGGATCATGTAAACCAACAGAGTAAGGAACTCTCTTTGGGTCGTAGTGGTCATTTTTCATATAAGAAATTCTATAACCGTCAACGCATCAAAAATTCTTATGCTAACAAGTGCAAACAGACAGTTCAGTTAGCACAAAGTGTCTATCAGGATGTCAGTTGGGGCAGTGTTCGGCAGTCTAGAGCACCTTCATTTAGTGGAGGTGGTAGTGGAGGAGCTGTGGTTATTAAGGCCACCCTATCGGAGGCTAACTTTGCATTAGGCCATGGAGGTTGGACGGGTGCTCCTATAGGTGGTGCATCTGGTTCCGGGATTAGAGGTAATCAGTCTCAAGGGACGGGGAGCTTCCAGGAACCACCTAGTTCCTTTGTGGGTAATCAGAACTTGCAGCAAAAGGTGACTCCTCATGGTTAGAGTGGTAGTACTCGCTCTAGGAATTTTCAAGGTGGTCCGCGCGCCAGGCGCAATCAGTATAGTTAGCCTACACAGAGCACGCAACAGAGTATTGGTAGAGATGGTTTCCAACAGTCCAGTGCGCCCTCCAATGGGAGAGGCAATTTTAGAGGCACCAGATGTTTCACTTGTGGTCAGTTTGGCCACATTGCGGTGAATTGTCCACAACGTGCGTCTTAGTTTTCTGAGCAGAGACCTACGACTTTCGAACCTACAGTTGGGAACATTGGTAGAGGACCTGTGACTGGGTTTCAATTTCCTGTAGCGGGGAATGATCCTCAGAGTTTGAATCAGAGAGCAGAAAAAGGTCCTCTGAGATCTAGTCGCTGAGTCATATGTGACTCATAAGGATGCTTCATGTTTATGGGAGTTGTATCCCTATTTGTTTCAGGCTTCCAAGAGTAAGCCTAATCCTAGGGGGGTGGATGTAATACCCACTCATGTTTTTCTTTTTAGTTTATAATGTCATACTCTTTTAGGCATTGGTTTCAGTTGATTGGCTGAATCCTTTTAGGCTACATTTCATGTGAGTTGTTATTGTTTCATTTGATGATGGTACTTGTTTATGATGTCATGATTTTACCTTATGCATAGATAGATGTGATGATGTTATCATGTTGATTATTATATGTCAATTTATGATTTTGATACACTTACCCCATACTTGCATGTGTATGGTTGTCTTATATGTGAATGTACTTGTTGATGTGTTGTTGTGGTAGAGGACAGAGACGTAGTTACTTGCTTCGGCGAGATCCACACGTTTGACCGATCCCTATCATTGCTTGTGATATTATGTTGTGTATGTACATGCATGTTCTTTTGGTGATAGGATTGCAGGTACAGGGCATCGTCTTCCCTGAATTGGTAGGAGTGAGCGTGCCCATAAATATTCATCTCAATGGTAAAGAGGGGAGGTAACATATAGATCCAAAACCCTAACCTAAGCCTAATCATCCTAATGTTGGATGAGCTTTAGTATGACTACCCTATCCGGATTTGTCTAGGTTGAAAAAATTTGAATACCTTTTCTCCTGAGTATGTGTGTGTTTTGCTTGATTATGCTTTCAAGTGATTTTCAGATTATTGAGTGATTTTCCATATTCTATGATTTAATGGATTATAGTTTAATTGATTATTTAATTATATACTAATTTTATTTTAAATAATTAATTAAATTGAAATATTTGAATATTTTTATTTAATTAAATATTTAATTGAAAACTATATTAAATGTGCTTATATGATTAATTAAATAATTAAATATTTGGTTGCATGCATTATTGTGACATAAATATTTAATCTATTTAATTAAATATTTTATTAATTACATGCGCATAAATGTGTTGAAAAAGTATTTTCAAATTGAAATATCTCAACTTGTAATTAGGAGTCAAAGTTGAGTTGTTGCAATAAAGCATATTTTATTTATTTAATTTGGATTTACTTTCAAATTTCCAAGTTGAGTTAAGTTAGGGATTGACTTGGGAGTTGTCATCAACCTTTGCATATTTAGGGGAATTTAAATCTCTTTAGGTGAAATTGGTCATTCATTCTCTCACAACTGGTTTTTGAGAATTGGAGAGCTCTTAGTGATTTAAGATTTTTAAAGAACTGTGGATTGTTGTGGATCTTTGTTGCTTTGAAGTCTTCAGGATTTTCTATTGCTTGTGTGTGCTCAGATTTTCATTGTTGCCAGATCTGTGGTTGAATTGGGCTTGAGGGTTTTCAGATTTGCTTTCATCCTCCAAGCTACATTCTTTCGTTTCTTGCATTGGAATCAAGGTAGATTTCATTTTCTATGTATGGTTTTCAATTTTGTAGATCTAAGGTTTTCTATGCATATTCATCATTTTTGGCTTTTAAATGGTTTACGGTTGTTTTTACATTTTTGGGTGTTTATAGAAACCCTAGATTTGAATTTCTTTCATTTTTTATATTCTTAGCATCGTAGGGTTATGCTGTCAAAATTTTGGGAAGAAATTCCCTCTAGATCTCTTAGAAAATAAAAAAATTAACCTTTGATATAGTTTATACTATAGAAGAAATTAAATTTATGATTTATCATGTTTTCAATGTTTTTGGGAATTCATGAAAGCTTAGATCTGTTATTTTTATGTTAAAATATTTCTTAGCATAGTACCCTTATGCTGTCAAAATTTCGTGACTAGATCTCTCATTAAACTCCTAGAAATTGAAAATTTAAACTCTGGTCTATAGTCTTAATTAATATTTTTTTATTAGTAATTTTAATTTGATATATATTAAAAGACTAGTTATATTGCAATTTTTTTAATTATTAATTTGAATTAACAGGGGTATTAATTTTAAATTAATATATTAATTTATTAATGATAGCTAATATCTTAAGGTGATCTTCTAATGGATAGGGTTGATTAATTAAAAGTGATTATGGTTAATCTGAAGCTATTAATGCATAAAGGGAATTTGTTTTATTCATCTGGAGGGTGTTAATTAGATGAAAATGTTATTCACTTATGCTCATATTTTAGTCCTTCGGGACGTTTTGTTTTCTATGTGTCTGTATGGTTCTTTGTGCTTGTATATGTTGTTATTTGGACATTAGATGATCTAGGATGTATACAGAGGCTGGGGGGAAATGTTTATATTTCTGTTACTCCATGGTGTGTGTGTATTATTTGTTATTACCCTAAACTGACCATATTGACCCTTTCAATTCCGTTATTTGCTAGTGTACCTATGTGACCATTCCTGTTGTATGAGATATTGATTTAGGGTACACTAGGGTTGTGACCTATGTTAGATCTGTTAGGATCTTTGAGCCTAGGGTAGGTTACCTAGATGTGTAATAGGGGGTGGCTTGCAATAAGTTTTGTGTCTGTAAGAGACTACTGGATTGCTTATTGTGAAGTTTCTTAATAAGTGATAACTAAAGACATATTTGGGGATATTAAAATGGATTAATAAGATGTGTCCTCACCCATGCTTGAGTTCTAGTATAGGCTAAGATGGTGTTGAGAAGATTTTAGTTTCCCTACGAGGTACCTGACATAGTTAGTGGCTTTGTCAGTATGAGAGGACATTAAATCCGTGTATGGTCACTTAGGTGCCGGAATCCTTTGTGATTATCGAGGCTGAACTTAAGGGTTAGACGTACATGATGACACCTTCCTTTACACATGCTAGTTTTCCTATGTTGTCAGTTGCCTCTGGATTAGTGAGTCTTACCTATTTGTGATGATTAGTACACCGGATTAGAGAGCTATTAGGATCCCTTGCTTAGTGGTTATTCATTCTTGGTTTTGGATATCCAATTGGGTTCTGTTGTTATCTCCTTAGCACAGTGGGGTGGACCTTTATGGTTCCACACGGATGTGTGATAGTGATTCTTTATCTATTGAGATTTGACGTCCTTGTATCAGGTGCTTGATGGTCTCTTTGCAGATGAGCTCTTTATGTTCCTTCATCATTTATTATGTAATTTTATTATTGTAAATCTTGTATTAGAATATTGCATGTGATACCTAATCTGGAAATTATATATTAAGTAGATTACAGTGATTACGACATACCCTGCGACATGTGGAGTGGATGTGTGTTATGGTGGTTTCATGGTTATCCATGAGGATTTTAATTATGGTTATGTAAGTTGTATTTGTTATGTTTAATCAGATGGAATTTTTTGTTATATTGTTAGTTGTGTTTCGTTTTAAGTAATTCAACATCATAGGACCCATGAGTCGTGTAATCTATGTGAGTGTAAGATGTGTATAAATGGTAATTGCTTCCGCTTGAATGTATGTTTATTTATGTTAACTTAAAAAAAATTATTCAGCACACATAGTGACATGTTCTAGGTTAATCTCTCTTGGGTTACTTGGCGGAGCGTTACATATGGTATCAAAGCTCTAGTTTCTACACTGGAAACTCTAGGAAGTGTACTCTCATTAGGTTGTGTCTAGCTTAAAATTTAAACTTTAAACTCAAACTTAAACATAGACATAAAACTCTGATGTATTTAAAACCATTGCTTTGTGATTATTTGAATTCTTTTGATGCTATTTGGGTTTGGTTTTAGTTTTGAGTTGTTTGGATTCCTTTGGTTGCTTCAGGTATGGAGTGTGTTAAGTCTAGAGTCGTTGCTAGGAGCCTTGATCAGGATCATGTAAACCAACAGAGTAAGGAACTCTCTCTGGGTTGTAGTGGTCATTTTTCATATAAGAAATTCTGTAACCGTCAGCGCATCATGCATTTTTATGGTAACAAGCACAAACAGATAGTTCAGTCAGCACATACTGTGTATCAAGATGTCAGTTGGGGCTGTGTTCAGTAGTCTAGAGCACCTTCATTTAGTGGAGGTGGTAGTGGAGGAGCTAAGGTTATTAAGGCCACCCTATCAGAGGCTAACTTGGAATTAGGCCATGGAGGTCAGATGGGTGCTCCTACAGGTGGTGCATCTGGTTCCGAGGTTAGAGGTAATCAATCTCGAGGGACGGGGAGCTTCAAGGAACCCCCTAGTTCCTTTGCGGGTAATCAGAACTCGCAGTAGAAGGTGACTCCTCATGGTTAGAGCGGTGGTACTCGCTCTAGGGATTCTCGAGGTGGTCCGCGCGCCAGGCATAATCAGTATAGTCATCCTGCGTAGAGCACACAGCAGAGTATGGGTAGAGATGGTTTCCATTAGTCCAATGTGCCCTCCAATGGGAGAGGCAATTTCAAAGGCACCAGATGTTTTACCTGTGGTTAGTTTGGCCACATTATGAGGAATTGTCCACAACGTGCATCTCAATTTTCAGAGCAGAGACCTGCGACTTCCGAACCTACAGTTGGGAACATCGATAGATCTCATGGAGCATATGTAGCTTTGGATTATCATCCTCCAGTGTATCATCCTCATGTGATTGAGTCTGCGAGTAGAGGACCTGCGGCTGGGTTTCAGTTTCCTGTAGCGGGGAATGATCCTCAGAGTTTGAACCATAGAGCAGGGAAAGGTCCTACGGGATCTACTCGTCGAGTCATATGTGACTCATTAGGATGCTTAATTTTTATATGAGTTGTATCCCTATTTGTTTTAGGTTTCCAAGAGTAAGCCTAATCCTAGGGGGGTGGATGTAATACCCACTCATGTTTTGCTTTTTAGTTTGTAATGTCGTACTCTTTTAGGCATTGGTTTCAGTTGATTGGCCGAATCCTTTTAGGCTACATTTCATGTGAGTTTTTATTGTTTCATTTGATGATGATACTAGTTTACGATGTAATGATTTTACCTTATGCATAGATAGATGTGATGATGTTATCATGTTGATTATTATATGTCGATTTAAGATTTTGATACACTTACCCCATACTCGCATGTGTATGGTTGTGTTATATGTGAATGTACTTGTTGATGTGTTGTTGTAGTAGAGGACGGAGACGTAGTTACTTGCTTCAGCGAGATCCACACGTTCGATCGATCCCTATCATTGGTTGCGATATTATGTTATGTATGTACATGCGTGTTCTTTTGGTGATAGGATTACAGGTACATGGCATCGTCTTCTCTGAATTGGCAGGAGTGAGTGTGCCCATAAATATTCATCTCAATGGTAAAGAGGGGAGGTAACATACAGATCCAATACCCTAACCTAAGTCTAATCGTCCTAATGTTGGATGAGTTTCATTATGACTACCCTATGCAAATTTGTCTAGGTTGATAGAGTTCGAATACCTTTTCTCCTAAGTATGTGTGTGTTTTGATTGATTATGTTTTTAGGTGATTTTTAGATTATTGAGTGATTTTCCATATTCTATGATTTAATGGATTATAGTTGAATTGATTATTTAATTATATCCTAAGTTTATTTTAAATAATTAATTAAATTGAAATATTCTAATACTCTTATTTAATTGAAAGCTATATTAATTGTGCTTATATGATTAAGTAAATATTTGGTTGCATGCATTATTGTGACATAAATATTTAATCTATTTAATTAAATATTTTATTAATTACATGTGCATAAATGTGTTGAAAAAGTATTTTCAAATTGATATATCTCATCTTGTAATTAGGAGTCAAAGTTGAGTTGTGGCAATAAAGCATATTTTATTTATTTAATTTGGATTTACTTTCAAATTTTCAAGTTGAGTTAAGTTAGGGATTGACTGGGGAGTTGTCATCAACCTTTGCATGTTTAGGGGAATTTGAATCTCTTTAGGGGGAATTGATCATTCATTCTTTCACAACAGGTTTTTGAGAATTAGAGAGCTCTTGGTGATTTGAGATTTTTGAAGAATTGTGGATTGTTGTGGATCCTTGTTGCTTTGAAGTCTTTAGGATTTTCTATTGCTTGTATGTGTGTGCTCGGATATTCATTGTTGCCAGATCTGTGGTTGAATTGGGCTTGAGGGTTTTCAGATTTGCTTTCATCCTCAAGCTACATTCTTCCATTTCTTGCATTGGAATCAAGGTAGGTTTCATTTTCCATGTATGGTTTTCAATTTTGTAGATCTGAGGTTTTCTGTGCATATTCATCATTTTTGGCTTTTAAATGGTTTACGGTTGTTTTTACATTTTTGGGTGTTTATAGAAACCCTAGATCTGAATTTATTTCATTTTCTATATTCTTATCATCGTAGTGTTATGCTGTCAAAATTTCAGGAAGAAATTCCCTCTAGATCTCTTAGAAAATGAAAAAATTAACCTTTGATATAGTTTATACTATAGAAGAAATTAAATTTTTGATTTATTATGTTTTCGGGTATTTATGAAAGCTTAGATCTATTATTTACATGTTAAAATATTTCTTAGCATAGTACCCTTATGCTGTCGAAATTTCGTGACTAGATCTCTCATTAAACTTCAAGAAATCAAAAAATTAAACTTTGGTCTATAATCTTAACTATACAGGAAATAAATTAAATTAGCTCCTAAGTGTTTCATTTGCTAAAAATTAAATCAAAAGGAAAAAAACCACTCTCTATAATTATATAGAGGAAAAAAACCACTCTCTGTAATTATACAGACTGGTGAATAAAAGTTACCAGAAAAGGGAAAAGTAAAAAATGTCTTCTTACCTTGTAATTTCTGTTTTCGGAATTCTTTTAAATTAAAAAAAATCGCCTTTTTGGGGATGCTTGTCATTATTCCTTTATCATTTTAAAAAAAAAATTTAAATAAATTTTTAAAAATAAAAAATAAAACAAAAACCATGCGCATAGCACTTTTAGCATTGTTTATTAAAAAACAATTTATAAAGTTTATTTAAAAACTTTATGTTAAGTGGGAGCGGTGGGGAGCGTGGGTTCCTCCCACCCTCCACACTAGGCGCCGGGCCACGGCAGCCAGCACTGTCGTAAGGCAGGCCGGTCTGCCAGTGGGTACTCTCGCATGGGGATGGGGAGAGCGGTACGTGGGATCCACATCCCCCCCCTATATAATATATATGTTCAGTTTTTTTTTTTTTAATGTAGTTGTTTTTTAATATGTTAATTATATTATTAAATTTTTAATTTGTTAAATATTTAGTTTCGTTAAATTTAATTTAGTTTATTTAATTTATTTAATTTGTTTTTAGTTAGTTTTAATTATATGTTAAATTGGTAATTAATATTTTTTTATTAGTAATTCTAATTTGATATATATTAAAAGACTAGTTATATTGCAATGTTTTTAATTATTAATTTGAATTAACAGGGGTATTAATTTTAAATTAATATATTAATTATTAATGATAGCTAATCTCTTAAGGTGATCTTCTAATGGATAGGGTTGATTAATTAAAAGTGATTATGGTTAATCTGGAGCTATTAATGCATAAAGGGAATTTGTTTTATGCATGTGGAGGGTGTTAATTAGATGAAAATTTTATTCACTTATGTTCATTTTTTAGTCCTTCAGGACGTTTTCTTTTCTATGCGTCTGTATGGTTCTTTGTGCTTGTATATGTTGTTATTTGGGACATTAGATAACCTAGGATGTATACAGAGGCTGGGGGCAAATGTTTATATTTTTATTACTTCATGGTGTGTGTGTTATCTGTTATTACCCTAAACTGACCATATTGACTCTTTCGATTTTGTTATTTGCTAGTGTACCTATGTGACTGTTCCTGTTGTATGCGATACTGATTTAGGGTACACTAGGATTGTGACCTATGCTAGATCTGTTAGGATCTTTGAGCCTAGGGTAGGTTACCTAGATGTGTAGTAGGGGTGGCTTGCAATAAGTTTTGTGTCCGTAAGAGACTACTAGATTGCTTATTGTGGAGTTTCTTAATAAGTGATAACTAATGACATATTTGGAGATATTAAAATAGATTAATAAGATGTGTCATCACCCATGCTTGTGTGCTAGTATAGGCTAAGATGGTGTTGAGAAGATGTTAGTTGCCCTGCGAGGTACTTGACATAGTTAGTGGCCTTGTCAGTATGAGAGGACATTAGCTCCGTGTATGGTCACTTAGGTGCTAAAATCCTTTGTGATTATCGGGGCTGAACTTAAGGGTTAGACGTACATGATGACACCTTCCTTTACACATGCTTGTTTTCCTACGTTGTCAGTTGCATCTGGATTAGTGAGTTTTACCTTTTTTTGGTGATTAGTACACTAGATTAGAGAGCTATCAGGATCCCTTGCTTAGTGGTTATTCCTTCTTGGTTTTGGATATTCGATTGGGATCTGTTGTTATCTCCTCAGCACAGTGGGGTGGACCTTTGTGATTCCACACGGACGGGTGGTAGTGATTCTTTATCCATTGAGATTTGATGTCCTTGTACCAGGTGCTTGATGGTCTCTTTGTAGATGAGCTCTTTATGTTCCTTCATCATTTATTATGTAATTTCATTATTGTAAATCTTGTATTCGAGTATCGTATGTGATACCTAATCTGGAAATTATATATTAAGTAGATTAGAGTGATTACCACATACCCTGCGACATGTGTAGTAGATGTGTGTTATGGTGGTATCATGGTTATCCATGAGGATTGTAATTATGGTTATGTAAGTTGTATTTGTTATGTTTAATCAAATGGAATCTTTTGTTATATTGTTAGTTGTGTTTTATTTTAAGTAATTCAACGTCATGGAACCCTTGAGTCATGTAATCTATGTGAGTGTAAGACATGTGTATAAATAGTAATTGCTTTCGCTTGAATGTATGTTTCTTTATGTTAACTTAAAAAAAATTATTCAACACACATAGTGACATGTTCTAGGTTAATCTCTCTTGGGTTTCCTGGCAGGGCGTTACATGTGGATAATGGTATATGGTAGGGTTTCCCTTGTCTTAGTTGACTAATTCAAGCTCAAGGACCAGATATTTGTTCTTGACGATCTGGATTAGTTGCCCTTTAAGTTGGGCCACCCCACAAGGTCTGCATTAATTCTCTTTCATATAGTTGAATGGAAAGTCAGTTAATAGTTGAATTAAAATTCATGCATCTTTACTGATGTGTTTAAAATTTAATTAAATTCTACTTATACATCGACTCATTCTTGGATCATTCCGTTGTATATTAAATCAAGTGAACAATCATCAAATTTGTTTAGCTTTGTCTACAGTTCAGATTTCAATTCATAATTAATATATCCATTTACAGAGTAAGTTTGATAATTAATTTCTTTTGTGTAGCTTGAAATTTAACAATAAGCACGATATTCACAACACTCTATTATTGCAAAGCCCAATTGTAACCCTAATAGGCAAGTGTACTTTAAATTTGTTTTCATTAATATCCTTAAGTTGTGGTATTATCTTTAATCTAGTTAATCACGGGTATCTAAGTGGATCTCAGATTCTCATATTCACATATGTATATGCTATCTCTTCTTTCAGCTTTCAGGTTATAGAATGATTTCTGATCTGCAATAGAATCCATTGCAAAAATGGCTACGTTAACTTTGGCTTAGGTCTAGCTCTTATCCCCTAAATGATTGATATTGCTTTATTCAAAGTACCTCTGAAGGTGCATTATTTTGATAGAATAAATTTATTGTTTTCATTAATAAGCCTAGATTAGTTTCATATTTCAGCCTCGTTTAGAAATGGTTTTGTTATTGCCCGCATGATTTGGTCTATTCATGGTGCTTGCTGTATCCAACATTCCAGTTATTTATGTTATTTTTATCCCTAGTGTTTCTAGTCTAATCCTTGCATGTAAACAAATAAGTTGCACAACTGTTGTACTCAAGGCATTTCATCCCTCATACATTCATATCACACAACTGTGACATTTTTTAAACTGGAAGGGTATGGTCAGATAAGATGGAATAATGTTCATTGTTTCCCTTCTTTTTTCAAATTTAAACATTTATGTGGAAACAATTTGTCCCATCCACAATTTACTATAGTGAAGTGAATAATACACGGTTGTTTTTAGATAAATTCACCCAAAATCAGATGGATTTGTCCTCTCAGAAGATATGCAAAGTTCTTAAAGAATAATATAGGCATTTTGGAAGGTTCCACAACATTTGCAAGAGTCCTCAATGGTCTTATTGGCCTTAGTTTTGAAACTCTGGAAAAGAAAACTAAACATATGGTGAGTCTTGGCCTCGCATAGGAGGAAATGGGTCAAACTCTTAAGAGATATCCTAGATTACTTTGTTGTTCAACCATCAAAATGAAGTAAAAATTTGATTTCTTGATACACACTGTTGGTCTTGAGCCCAAGATTGTTGTGTGGAGTCCTCTATTTTAAAGTGCAGATAAAAGGCTCAAGCTACTCTATGAAGTCTTTAAATCTCTGATGACAAGTACACACACAAAGGGTCCACCTAGTATGGGTAGAATATTTAAACTGAGTGAGAATTCCCTAAATATTTTGACCAATACAGGACCAACTCAACTCTAAAAGCATTTCAGAGCATTTACAGGAGTTTCAAAATAAAATCATTTGTTGGAAAGAGCAACCAGGCAGGGCAAAATAAAGCCTTTTGTCTTGGGTTTAGCATAGGATGAGAAATACCAACCATATTCAAAGAGAACACAGGGGTACTTGTTGGAAGAGGAAGAAGCAACAATAAAGACAAAAGACAGGAATTGAAAGCATCAGAATTTGCATTTAAAATAAGGGAGCCCAATCTCCTTTTTGTATTGATTTTATCAGAACTAAAAGTTTGAGTTTCACATTTCTTTAGTCTAAGGATTTGTTGGAGAGAGCAATCAAGCAAGGCAAAATAAAGCCTTTTGGCTTGGGTTTAGCATAGGATGAGAAATACCAACCATATTCAAAGAGAACACAGGGGTACTTGTTGGAAGAGGAAGACGCAAAAAATAAGACAAAAGACAAGAATTGAAAGCGTCGAAATTTGTATTTAAAATAAGGGATCCCAATCTCCTTTTTGTATTGATTTTATCAAAACTAAAAGTCTATGAGTTTCACATTTCTTTAGTCTAAGGATTTGTAGAGCATATATTCAGTGTTATTTAGAACTTTCCGATTTTATCTCTCTTAGAGTATATGTAAATAACCAACAATTTTTGTAAGGTTTCTGTAGTAGTTTTTGTGAATATTCATAATGCTCAAAACATCACATTTTAACCTAGAAACTAATCTAATATGTTCATGTGTGGATAATGGTTTCCCTTCTCTTGGTTGACTATTTTAAGCTGGAGGGTTGAATATTTATTCAAGATGATCTGGATTGGTTGCCCATTCAGTTTGGTCACCCCCTAAGGTCTGCATTAATTCTCTGACATAGTTGAATGGCAAGTCATGTATCTTTTTACCTATGTGATTAAATTCTACTAACAAATTGTCTCATGTTTGGATCATTCTGTTGTAGACTAAATCAAGTGAACTGTCAACAAATCTATTTAGCTCTATCTACATTTTAGAGTTCAATTGACAATAAAGAGATCCATTTATAGAGTAAGTTGACAATTAATTTTTTAGGCATGGCCTTGACTTTAACAATTAGCACTATGTTCACCGCAGTCTATTATTGTAAAGCCCAATTGCAACCATAATAGGCACGTGTGGTGAAGTATTTTTTTCATTATTATACTTAAGTCGTGGTATTAACTTTAATTTAGTTAATCATCAGTCTTTAAGTTGATCTCAGATTCTTCTTTTTGCATTTGTATACGTTACCCCTGCTTGCAACTAATAGTATACTTTTTGATCTGCAATATTGTTTTTGTTTTTGTAAATCCATTGAAAAAACACCTTAGTTAACCTAGCTTAGGTTTATCATGACTCTATAGATGATTAATGGGCTGTCTGAAACTACTTTTGATGATGCTTCAGTTTGATAGAGTAACTATGTTTCTTTCATTTATAAGCCTAGGTTAGTTCCATACTTCAACCTCTATAATTTTGAAATGGTTTGTTTATTTTGTTGTGATTTGAAGTGTTCATGGAGTTTGCTGGATTTGATATGCCAGTAATTTATGTTGTTTTTATCCTTAGAAACTCTATTTTAATCCCTGCATGCAAACTAATGAGTTCCATGTAATTCCTTTATTTAAATTGGAATTCACAACCTATGTACCTGAGGCATTTCATCCCTTATGTATTGCATATTATACAAGAGTTACATTATTTATTAATTTAAAAGGTTATCATCAAATAAGATGGAGTTAAATTTACTAATTCTCAATTTTAATACATTTATGTGGAAGCAAATATGTTCTATCCATAATATGGTAATGAGAATGTTAAAATGCACCAAAAATAAGATGGGTTTGTCCTCTCAGGGAATGCAAATATAGGACATTAATTATGAAACTGGAACAACATTGTCAGGTAAGATGGAGTTATATGCACTAGTTATCATTTTTCGTTGTGTCTTGTAAATAAAAGTGAGTAAAACATAGTTGTTTGTAGATAGTGTGTGCTAAAATGTTGACACACTTCTATGAATCATTCCATCCAAGGTTGCTCAAGAATGAGGCCTCAAATATCGATCCATAGCTCTCTAGTCATGGAGTGCAAAGGTGTGAAATGGAGGCCCTCAGATTGACCTAATTAGTGTCTATGCAAGTACACCATGAAATGAGAGATTCAAATGCATGAAAATGAGATCTACTCTATATGATAACAATGCATCAAAAAAAATTAATCTAAATGATAACAATGCATGGTTAATCTATGAAAGAAAATACAAATGCAAGATTAATCTATGAAAATAAACATGAATCTAATCTACATGAGGAGCCATGAATGCAAGAAAAATGAGACAAGAAGAGAGAAGTTGCAATATCCAAGCTCAAGTGCTCAAATCCTCCTCCAAAATTGCTCTTAAAACCTGCAGCATAACAATACTATGGAAAAGATGATGTGATTGATGATTGATTGATGATTGATGATTGATGATTAATTGATTATCAAATGAGAAGGAGAGATTTTCTTATATAGGAAAGTGAACGGTTGAGATTAAGAGGCAAAAAGAATTGATCAATGGTTGAGATTAAGAGACAAAAACCCACCACTTAGGAAGATGTGAAGAAAAAAAGATTTGATTTAATTTTTAATTTAATTTATTACCTTTTTCAACAAATAAAGTGTTTTAATTGGGGATTTTTATTTATTTAATTAAAAGAGAGGTTTTCTTTCAATTAAATAAATTAGAAGAATTTTATTTAATTAAATGGGAGGAATTGAATTTAATAAAATAAGAGGAATTTCATTTAATTAAAAGGGAGAAATTTACTTTAATTAAATAAGATGAATTTTATTTAATTAAAAGGGAGATTAAATCTTTTAATTAAATAAAAATGATCAAACCTTAAGAAATATTGAAATAATTGAATTAATTACAATTTGATTAAGGTAATTGATTTGAATTGAAAATGTTCCAAAGCATTGATTCATAAATTTGATAAAATGATAAATGGGGCCTAAAGTCTAGGCGACCATTTTAGGGTGCATACATTTGCCCCTCTTTGACAAATGTGTGGTCGATTCAGGAACACATGTAGTCAAAGAATGCAGTTGAAGTGTGAGGTCGACTTGGGATCACAAAACAACCTAGACGTGTGGTCGATTTGAGAACACATCAGGACAAAAATAAGCACAATTGAAAAAGACAAAGTCAACGCCGAAATAAGTAATTGACACATCAGAGATAAGAATCTCAAGTAAGACTGGTATAATTGATAAAGCTGAATCAAATATTGAATTTTGATAGGTACTACCCCCTCATGATCGAAATCGAAATGAGATAGAGGAGAAAAGGAAAATTGATAAATTTTGATCAAATCCAACTAAAGATAAGGTTCTTGATGTAAGATAAAAAGATATAAAGATCACAAAACCAAGGTAGATCATCAAGCACGAAAGATTATGCCCCAAGGTTGAATTAGAAGAAAATAAGAAAAAAACAAGAAGAAGAAGAAGAAGAAGAAGAAGAAGTGGGGTGAAAGCAAATGGAAGATAGAAGTTTGGAAGAGGTGGAAAGAAATAGAGAGAAGAAAGAGAATTTGCCTCAAAATCAAGAGAATGCCCCAAAATTAATCAACTGTTTAAGATAGAAAATTTCAATTGAGATCATGAAAGAAGATAAGGAAATGAAGATCAAACATAATCATAGTTGATTAAAAGTCCATAAGAAAGATGAAGGAAACCCTCTCAAAATCATAATGCAGCCTAAAAATGCAAATTAACATGAAGTCTAACAATGCAAGCTACATAAAAATGCAAAGGTGTACTTGCAATAGAGAAACAAACATAGGATCTTATGTTCATCATTCATAAGAGAATGTAAAGGAACTTATTTTCATCATTGGGCCATTACTAACGGACATCGGAAAATCACACAATCATTACTAGTCACAAGTGCAACTATGAAGATATGAATGCGATTTATATCGGACACATCACACAACCATCACTAGTCACGAGCGCAACTATGAATATATGAATGTGATGTATATCGGATTTGAAATGTGGAAAGATTCTAACATAAGCATCAAAGACATAAAGGTCAAGATGACTGTGATGTTAGCTTACCCGATTTAATATAGCAAAACCACACTCGCATCAAGGCATAGAGGTCAGGATGACCAGCAGAACGGTTGTGCAAAAACAATGAAGTATAAAGCGAGAAGCAAATAAAAACGTGTCCCATGCCCCAAGTCCTCTAGCTATGCATCACGGAGAGACTTATTAGACAAGGACACTCAACAAAAATCAATAACAGTCAACACACAAAGAAAAGATCATGACATAGCTCAAGCATTAAGCGTTGCGTTTAAAAATTTAAGCGTGTTAACTGATACTAAGTTCTGAGGATAAGGATCGAATGCTTGCAAGTAGGTAAGACCACATGAAAAAAATGGGGTAAGACCAAACCGATAAGTGTTGAAAAACACTTGATGTCAACGGTTGTATTGAAAAATACAGTTGAGGTGGTATTGAAAAATACCGTTTGCGAGGTGTCCTAAAGACTAACGCATCTAAGAGACCAAAGCTAACACAGTTATGCCCCCTAGACAAAGACAAAGACCAATTCCAAACAAAGACATCAAGGACAAGGCACGATGGAGAAAGGCTAAGTGTCGAGGACACGTGCTAAGAAACAGGGGTGCAAAGGCCTCAAGTAGCGCCAGTTTCCAAATTTTCACCACTTGGATTTTATTACAATTTTTTCTCTTTCATTTTTTTCATTTTTTTTCTTCTTTTTTTTTCCTTTTTTTCAGGACTTTTTATAATTTTTTTGAATTTTTGCTACCAAGGCGCCTGTTTCCAAGTTTTCACCAAGGCACTTTTTCTATTTTTTTGAATTTTTGAATTTTTGATTTTTTTAATCTTTTTAAAATATATATATATATATATATATATATATATATATATATATATATATTGGAGATACATCAAAGCGCCTATTGATAGGTTTTCACTAAAATGATCATTTTTTCAGGACATTTTCTGATTTTTAGAATTTTTGACAATATATCATTTTTTAGATTTTTTCAGGATCAATAATTATGTACAAAGGGTACCCCCAGACAGAATGGGCATCAAACTCCCAAGCAAGATCACATCGCGCAGTCCCAATGTTTTAGCAAGGTGGAGGATAGGAGAGATTAGCAAGCTGGTGGAAAAGATGGAAGACAAGAGAATGAAGAAGAATGAAGGGAAGAAATCATCAAAGGCAAACTCCTCAAGAGTACCCAAGCTAGGGAAAAGAAACATCATGTAAAGCAAATTTGGATAAGAATGAAAGGCCAACATAGGATAAGTCACAAAAGCGTAATGCAATAGCAGGAAAGGATGCAGTCCAAAGGAGTAGACATACCAAGAGTCTTCATAGCACCGTGTTTTACTTCTTTTTTTTTATTAGATCAAGACCAAAGGGGAAAAGGATAGCGATAGGAAAAAATGAATGGAGGAAGATAGATATGAAGGCTAAACATGAAATGAATGAAAGGTTATCCTAAGATAGCTCACAAGATATCCCAAATGTTCGTATATAGATCAACATTGTAAAGATCAAAGAGAGAATACAGAATGGATGAAAGATGTAGAAGAACTACGCATGATGCCTGATTGCCAGGTTTTCATCACGGTACTTATTCAAAGTGCCACAAGGGAGTGGTTTTCACCATAGGACAAAATTTTTTCTCTTTAAATTTTTATTTATTTATTTTTTTTCTTGAATTTTTTGGAAGAAGGAAAGCTTTTTAGATAATGCTCCTTGAAAGGATAAACCATGATATGCCAAGGATTCAAAATGATATGCTCAAAGATGCTGATAGGGAAAGGAAGATGAAAGAGAAAAA
>MU228370.1:272862-288060 GCA_018584345.1 Thuja plicata | reverse complement strand
ATATATATAGCTCTCTAAACAAAAAATAGAGTTATTACATGCATGAATACAACTATGTATATTTGTATACAGCTCTATATAACTACGTAAATTTGTGTACAATTCTATATGTTGATAATTATCAATATAAATAAACATGTAAACAGAACCCCTCTCTCAAATCAAACTATTTAATTATGTTTCTTAGCACAAGTGCATTTATAGACAACTAAATATGAAAATTTAATTTTATGTTTTTTAACAGAGCATTGTTGTTTATGGAGCTTGATCTTATCACATTTAAGCGTGGAGGTTTGAAAGGTGGTTAATTCGGGGGACACACCTAGGTGGGGTAGTGGTAGTGCCCTTATAAGTTACATTTGATATATATTTTCTTGTTGTAAATCTAAACGTTGATATAGATCTAATAGTAGAGATTATGTTAGTTTTTTGTTTCACCAGAAGACACCCTTTTATGTGAAGGCATTGTATTGTATGTGGAAACGATGCTAGAGAGAAGAGTAAGTTGCAACAAATATGTTGTAGATTGTATCCCTTTATTTTGCTAGACAAAATAAGAGGGAAAAATGACCATTTCTTAGTGGAAATAGCTCATATTCAATTAGTTGTGTGTATCTTCGTCTGTGTGTTTTGCATTATCTTTATATTTTATTTCTACATGTATTTTATTGTATATTGTTTTGTGATCCTATTCTTATCAAACGTCCCCCATTATTGGGATATTTTGTTCAACATCAGTTAATAAACATAGTATATGTTACATTTGCAACCATGGTTAATGGGCCACGTTAGCAGATATGGCAAATGGGTTCATTACAAGAGTTGATCCCTACTTTAAATGTGTTCAAAATTTATCTGAAAAGAGGTTTGTAGGACAAATCATCTATTTTCCTAGGTCCACGAATGAGCGAACATGATGAAGAGATTCCCAAATCTATGTCATCCTTGTTGGAGTGATAATGAACCCATAATGAAGGTGTAGACTTCAAAGGATCTACTAAGAGTAATGCCTTTCACTAGAAAATGTTTGAATACGAGCTTGCATAAATAATGATATTGAATGATACTCAATTGATATGAAATGAGATATAAGAGATATGTTACAATATACAAAAGGCCTTGCTTTTATAGGAAAGGTAATGAGGTAGGATGATAACTACCCTTGATACAAATATTAAACGCTCAATGCAATATAATGAATGCCTACAGTTTAAAGGCAATAGTGAGACATGGCCCCATTATAAGTTAGTTTCTAGAATGCCACATAGAACAACTTACATGGTGAACAATGTTAAATAACAAGTTACATAAAGTACAAGACAAGGTTATTAAGGCATTATATTCACTCTAACAAACCTATTTTAAGTGCAACTCGGAGAAAAATCATTATGCAAATAATGCAAGATAAAATTAAAATTCCATATGGGTCTTGATATTAAGGCCATGTTATGTACTCATGCACAACTAATCTCTCTCAAGTGAATAAAATGAGAAAACCCTTTGTGACAAAACTCCCCTTCAAAAAAGAGAGAATGCAAATGATGTAGAAGTGATAGATCAAGTGATGCATGGAGGTGTGAACATCAATACCCCTCTAGAACTACATCCATCACAAAGATACAATTGATATCCCCCCGAAAAGGGAAAGATAGAAAATAAGAAGCCACCCCCCACTTCCATACTGAATAATCTCTTTGAAGAATGGTAAGTGTCTAAAGGCAAAATACAATCCAATGCTTAAAAACCACTTTCTCCCCTTAAGAATAAGCAATACCATGTATAAATGCATGAATGCTTCCAAATAAGGATATGCTTTGACAGATTGAAGCACAGAGAGTGATGATGTCTTTGAAAATTGCTCATGTGACTCCTTGTCAATGAAAGATGATGACATCACAATCTTAAAAGGTACATGGCCAAACATTGAAGAAAGCAATAAATTGGAATTGTGTGGAAATTGATGTTGAACAAGCTCCAAAGATGAATATGATGTGACAACAGGAGTACAAAGATTGTCATCAAATGGGAGAGTGAAGCCCTAAAACGTGTCCTCCAAATCTTAAAGACAACGATGATCCTACTGAATAGAAATGAAGAAGTCACAAATGACTCTGTATAAGAAGTCAATGAAGGTGAAGGTAGGTCAACTATCTCTGAAGAATAATTAGGAACCTCAAAAACAACCTCATCCTCATCTAAGTGCCAAAATGCTCCACAGTATCAAATTCCATAATAGTATTATAATCATAGGGTATCCTTTCTAAAGGGCGAAGATGCACATTACAATTTGAAATAGGATCATATGAAAATGGCTAAATATCAAGATCTCCATAAAACTCCCAAATTTGAGTCCAAAGAGAATCGAGTCACAAAATAAACAATAAACCTCAAAATGTTATCATCTACATGCATAGAAATATGTCCTAAGAGTTGATCCCTTTCACAATTCTAGGCAAATCTCTTACTAGGAGTGCCAGGTAGGTGAATAATATTATACAAACGTGGCAACAAATGAAGCCATCTAGGAGTGCCAGGTAGGTGAATATTATTATACAAATGTGGCAACAAATGAAGCCATCTAAGATGGGTGATTATGCCATCTCTCCATTGTTTCTAGTTCCACCTCTTCAAGATGATCAAAGAAGAATGAATTGAAAAACTTGTTATAGACTAATATTTCTTCAAAAGCTCAGAGATACATCACATGAATATAGAAACTTCCAAATAGGATGTGCAATTAAAAATCAAGCAAATGCCACAAATTGAAAAAACTCAATAGATAATACTGAGGGTTGAATCTAGAAAAAGTGCATGTATAGAATGATAGAGCTCCTTAGTACCTTTCCAACACCACAAGAATGATAGAACTCCTTAGGCATCCAGTCAAACAATTCAGGCACTTTGTCTATGATTTAGGATTTCTTCTTGCCCTCACCCCCGACTCGAGGTGTGAAGAAGCCCTCATGTGCCTCCACCATCAATCACTCCAGATCTGTGAGACTTCACAGTGCTTCTACTCATCAGCGACAGACCACCAGCAGATCACAGTGACGGTTCCATACCCTTATTCCTCTGGGTCACTATCCTTTTGTGTTGGATTTCTTTCCGCTCGGGAAGGACCCCTAGTCCTTGCCCTGGTGGTTCTTTGTTCTCTACTTCTTCTTGTTTGTTTCCTTGTTCTTTTTGTTGTTCCCCCGACCACTGTTTGGTGGTCCGCTGGTTTCTTTCTTTTTGGTTGTTTGTTTCCTGTCCCATAGACCCTTGTTGGTCTTCCGTTGGACATTAATAAATTTATCTTATCTTATCTATGATTCCATAACCCATGCATATGTCTAGCAACTGGATTTCATACTACAATATTTGACTAAATTTCTCTATTCTTTATGCTTCGAATGAATGTTCATATGTTGGCTAAAGCCTCCATTTTGGCACAAGTAGGGAAGATGTTTACGCAAGTTGTGAACTTTTGCATTTGCTTGAAATTTTTTAAAGCCTTTTCGATAAACTAGTTTTGTGTATGTCCTACAACTCATAGCATCTTATAGGACTACATCAATTCAAGGCATTTTTTCAAACAATTGACAAAACCTGTATAAGATTTCATGTTTTGTGTTCATGTCAAATTATGGTAGTGCCAACACATTGTTTCATTTTTAAATTTCTAAGCCACTACACAAGGTTTTATACTTTGTATATATGTCAAATCATAGGGATTGCCAACAAATTGTTTCATTTAAAAGTGTCTAAAGGTTTTATTTTGAATATTTTCTTGAAAGTTTATAAAATCATTCATTTTGTTTATGCATAGAGGAGAAACAGAGAGTCAATGCACAAGGAAGGAGTGGGCACTCACATATCACGAGTATTGTGGGCTATAAAAGCTCCTTTCCTTTCCTGTCATATCTTTATGCGTCTATGAATGACCATAATCTGTCACAAGCCTACCAATTTAGCATTGGCATGAAAGGTACAAAAATGATTATCCAACACCTAGTATTTATGCATTTCCAAGAGATATTTGCTAATTTTGGAATTGTGAATCAAAGAATCTCTTACTTTTTGAAAACTAATTTTGTTAATTTTCTCTTTATATTCACTTTTCACAAGTCACAATCTCTTGCAATTTTATGCTCAATTTTGACAAGTCACAATCTCTTGCAAGTTTTGCTTTCATTTTTTGACAAGTCAAAACCTCTTGCAATTTTTGCCTCCACTTTTGACAAGTCACAACTTCTTGCAAAGTCTTGCATTTTTAAAACTAATATTTTGTCTATTTGCTTTCGATAGAGAACACAACATAACTTGAAATTAGCTACCTATTTTCCGCAAAGATTGATCATAATGGAAATAATGTGTAATGACAAAAACTCGTCAATTTAAAAGCTTGCAAGCTGGGAATCTTTTGAATTTAATCATTTCTACAATTAATTGTTGAAAAAATGCAAGTTTGAAATTTTCAATATGGTGTCTTGTTGGTTGTTATAAAAAAGGGCACATTGGTTAAAATGTCAACTTAGATATATAGCCAAACGAAATTGCATAAATCACCAAATATATAGAATTTTCATCATTTTCCCAAATTGTGTCTATAAAGGTGCGATGTGACAAATAACACATTACTAACAAATGATAGGTTTCCATATGATAATGTCAACCATGCACATGTATACATTTGGTCAAAAAGACTCGAAATATGCTTATCATTGATCAACCTAACATTTGATTCTAGATAAAAGTTTTTAAAAATGGATTGATCAAGAACACGGGGTAATGCCACTAGGCATATGGTTCAGGTGGCAAAGTCATGTTGTAGGCACCTAGATGGTGTTGAGTTTAAATATTATCCAATATATTTCATCATTTTTTGTCCATTTACTTTTGATAGAGAACATAACATAGCTTTAAATTAGCTACCTATTTTTTGCTAAGATTGGTGATAATGCAAATAATGTGTAATGGCAAAAACTCATCAATTTAAAAGCTTGCAAGCTGGGAATCTTTTGACTTGAATGGATTCTCTAATTAATTGCTAAAAAAAATAAAAGCTTAAATTTTTCAAGATGGTGAAGTTGGTTGTTCTAAAAAAAATGGTCACATTGGTTAAAATGTCAACTTAGATCACAAAATGGCCTAAAATATTCCTCAAACCACCACAAATGATTCCCAAAGTTTAGAATCTTTATTCCTAAAATGCTACATGGAATTCTCTACCAAATTTACCTCTTTAATGGTTAAAAAACATTTTTTTAATTTTTTTTCGCTATGAAGAAAAACAATAATTTCAAAGCAGAGTGTTCAACTTAAGAGCCCTAATTGAATTTCTTATGAATTTATAAGGGACTATGAAGTATTGTGGCAAAGGAAGGAGTTAATGAAATATTGTAGCGAAGGAAGGAGCTTTTGGTATGTATATATTTAAAGAGAGAAGTAGCACATGAGAGCAGAGATTGGGGTCTATCAAAAGTAATGTTGCTTCCTCATGTTTATTAATTATTCAAAATGAGCATCACTTAGCAAAATAAATGCTTGTATTTCAAAACACCAGACAAAGTTGTTCTGGGAACAACAGGGTTCTTCTATGCAATAGACGCCCTAGGAGAAAATGTCCCTGCAATCTTTTGAACTACTCGTACACATATAAACACGTTTCCTTTTAAACCGCTCTCTATCTAATGATACTGAACTGAAGTAATTTTAATTAACCAAAACTAAAAAAGAAAAAAAGAAAAATCTGAACTGAACCAAAACTAAAATATAAAAACCAAAACTGTTCTGTCAGACTTTGGTAGGAACTTCGCTGCCCTTAAGGTCATTGTATGCTTTTGTACATGCAACGATGCGCTGATAGGCAGTTAGATTTTTAAAAATGTGAAATGATCACTAATTATTAATAGAAAATTAGATTGTAAAAAAAAAATTAATATTTTTTATTTGAACTATAGCATTCTATTTAATCAGCAAACTATGTTCAATCTATAGATCATTATATACATAACAATGTATTTACTTACGTTAAATAATTAACCTGGTCTCCTTAAAATACTTATAGTACAAAATTGATAATAATAAACTGGGGAAAAATAATTAAGATGACCAAAATAATCATAATAACCTTCGTGTGAGATAAATACCTTTTGTGTAAGACAAATTATACAATAGGAGAACAATATGATATTTCTGTCTGAGCAATACTGACAAGCTATCAAATAGTTTAATTATAAACACATTGAAAGATAATTTGTTTTTAAATAACCTAATTGAAAAAGACTAATCTAAATTAATAACCAAATCTAGCCTAAATTAACAACAAAACTTAAACTAAATTAAAACAAAACCAATCTAAATTACAAACTGTTATAAATTAAAAAGGTAATATAACCAATCAACAAAAGTAATACCAAATCTAAAAGATAATATCAAATCTAAAAATCAAAAGTAATTCTAAATCTAAGATTGTTCCATTATGGATGCATCATTCCAACATCCAAATATATTTTGCACAAGTAAACTAAGCTTTGAAATGTTTCATGAAGTATAAAAGAAAGATTGAGAATAAATCACATGCAAACCAAAAGACCATAAAGCTAAGAATTAAAATTAGTAATAGTCACTAAGGGCTGACAATTTTCTGGCAAAAAAAAAATTCACACAAAGCCTATCAGCTTAATTAATTAATTAATTTAAATTTAAATGTTTGCCTTCACTTTTGACAAGTCACAACTTCTTGCAAAGTTTGCATTCTTAAAACAAATGTTTCGTCATTTTTTGTCTGCTAAAATTGGTTATAATACAAATAATGTGTAATGACAAAACCCCATCAATTTAAAAGCTTGCAAGCTAGGAATCTTTTTAATTTAATCATTTTTGCAATTAATTGCTAAAAAATTAAAAGTTAAAATTTTTCAAAATAGTGAAGTTGGTTGTTATGAAAAAAAATGACCACATGGGTTAAAATGTCAACTCAAATATGTTACCAAATGAAATTGCATGAATCATCAAGTATATTGAATTTTCATCATTTTCCCAAATTATGTCTCTAAAGGTGTGATGTGACAAATAACCCATTACTAACATACATTTGGTCAAAAAGACTCAAAATATGCTCGTCATTGATCAACCTAACATTTGATTCGAGATAAAAGTTAATTTATTTTGGATTGATCAAGAGCACAAGGTAATGCAAATAGGCAATTGGTTCAGTGATATAGTCATGTTGTAGGCATCGAGATGGTGCCGGGTTCAAATCTTGTTCAATATATTTCATCATTTTTTTCTATTTGCTTTTGATAGAGAACACAACATAACTTTAATAATGCAAATAATGTGTAATGGAAAAAAATCATCAATTAAAAGCTTCCAAGGTGGGAATCTTCTGAATTTAATTGTTTCTACAATTAATTGCTGAAAAATAGAAGTTTAAAATTTTCAAGATGGTGAAGTTGGTTGTTCTAAAAAAAAAAATGGCCACATTGGTTAAAATGTCAACTTAGATATATTGCCAAAAGAAAATACATAAATCACCTATTGTGAGGTTTCGCACCATCACTCCATCACACATGGGGTCCCCATATTTTCACCTTCACTCGTGAAGCTTTGTTTGGGTAAGTTAGCGCAGTAGGCAAGGATTTGAAATGCAAAACTGACTAAGTCTCGTTGATTGAGAGAAGAGACCAAATTGATGAACTTTGAAGATAGATAGATAAATTTTAACATCCACCATGAATCTGAGAGGGGTGCATTTAGAACACCATCAATTCTAGTCGAGATTTCTCTCCTCATAGGAATTCTGACCATGATATTCCCCTCTCTCCTAAGATCGCACTCTTGCATTGAATGAGTGCATTGTTTATGAGGAGAAAGCCTAAATGATGTCCAAAATTGGGGTGAGTGACAAATTGATAGAGTCAAAGAAATGAGTATAAGAGGTAGGTCAGGATTCCTCTCTATTGAGGAATATTGCCTTAGGATTTCCTCAAAACTGTGAGAGTCCTCCCTGTTTTAACACCAAATTCAATGGAGTTTTAGTGGCCAAGTGATGAAGGGTGACAAAGGCAAGTGAAAAATGAATACTAGAGGTGGTCAGAATTCCTCTCATTTGAGGAATCCCTATCCTAGTTTTACCCTAAACTTGCAAATGCGAAGGCAAGTGAAAAATGAATACTAGAGGTGGTCAAAATTCCTCTCATTTGAGGAATCCCTATCCTAGTTTTACCCTTGATTCCAATTGAAAGTGGGCGAGAAGGTGATGAAAGTGAGCGGTGATTTTATAAATGATGGGATGACCAAGTAGAGGAAAAAAATTTATTTTGAAGAAGGGGTGACAACCATATTGATTTGGTTGTAATTCTTCTCTCTTGAAGAATCTCGACCCCTGAACTCTTCACTTTCATAGAATCTCACCTTAGATATTTGGGTTCCAAGGTGAACAAGTGCGGATTAAGGAGACAACTAAGGGTGCGGTCCCATGAAGGGAGGCTTCCTAAAAAAAATCAGTGGGTGTTGCTGAGATTTTTTAGGATTATTTTAAACTGAGAGGTCCCATGAATTTTCTAGTGGAATTCATTCTTAAATATTTAAGCTCCACAATTTATGGAAGCTGGTGGTCTCATCAATTTTTTTATTTAGTGTATTCATTTCACATGATAAAATAAATTTAAAAATAGAAAAAAAATCTATTAATAAGAATTCAAAATTTTCATATGATTGGCAAGTTGCAAAAAACAGCCTAAGCTGGTGGGACAAATTTTAGCCCCCCACCTTTTCAACCTGCTCAAGTTTGGAAGTCTAAAAGGTAGGTGTTGCTACTTTTGAGGAAAAGATTCGATCCAATATTTTTTTTACTTAATGGGACCTCCTACACCATAAAAATAGATCCTGAAGCCCCCACATGGGACCACACTCTAAGGGCATCCCCATGCGACTGCTAAGCTTATTTTGGCTAGCAGTTGCTACTCAAATTTTTTAGGAGCAAGTTGTGGAGCTAGTGGCCCATGATTATTATATTTTACTACTTATTTTTTTAGCAGCCACAGTTTGAATGAAATTATTAAAGCTAAAATTTAGAGAGAAAAAGTAGGGGAAAAAAGATGAGGGAAAGAAATATGTGGAGCCACCTAACATTTTTTACATTTTTTTCAATAAGCAGTTTGTGCTTATTTTCAGCCCCACTTTTTTTCCAAAGCTTAAATTCAATTCCTAAACTTTAGTTGCTCCACTAAAATAGGGAAAGATTCTAATTTATCCTTTTCCCATGATTGAAATTTTACATGGGGACACTCCAACTGCTTAAATTTAAGCAGAAGATGCACTTAAGCAACCACATGGGGACATGGGGTAAGTGAAAGTTGACTCTGGCTTAAGAAGATAACTGGCACGTTACAAATCAGTCAGAATTCCTCCCCGTTGAGGAATCCCACCTGGCATAGTCTTGAAAAATGAAAGAGTAGAGTGTGACGTGGAGTTATGGAGGGGAATTGGAAGGAAATAATGAAGGTGAAGAAGAACGAACAGATGATATGGTTGGAATTCCTCTTCTTAGAAGAATCCCAATGTACAATTCCTCTCATATCATAAATCATGCCCAACTTAGACATGAACGCATGCCCCCAAACTATCAAACACAGGTGTTGGAGAATGGAGAGAATGAATTCAAAGATCATGACGCATGGAAGAATTCCTCTTCCATGAGGAATCCCACCCATAGTCTTTCCCACCAAATCATGCCTTCATGATAGTTTTTGGAACTTTCAAATTTTGGCCCCAAATTACAGTCAGCCTTGGGTGAGTTGACAAGATTTAATTCAAACATTTTTTATTTAAGAGCCAAGTCAACCTATAGGAAGTTGTGCCCCTTCAATATGAATCATTGCCAATATAAGGGGTCAAAAGTAATTCATTTTCTCACCAAACCTAACAGCTTTATCTTTACATATAACCAGTGATCTGTCTTTTATCCATTTGGTAGCAAGAAATTGACAATGAATTCAATTTCCAGATTGATTCTTAACATCAAAGATGGTGTGAATGTGAATATGGGGGCATCTTGATATTATAGCCATTTGATTTTTTTTTCAAATTTTGATTGCTTCCTGTGTGATTGAAATTAGAATTCCATATTTGAAGTGTCAAGTATTGGAATGTAGCAAAGGAAATTAGACTTATATGCGAGTTAAATTTGAAATTTCCTTCGCAACTGATTAATATGAATTAAATCAAGCATGGATGATAATAGTTGAAATATCATTAGAATGAAACTAAGTTTGATCATTAGGAGCCTCATTAAAAGAATACAAAATTTAATTTAGGGGGTGGGCTCCATTAATGATATTGAGTTTTAATTAAAGGAAGGGAGATAATCTTATTGTACTAATAGACTAAATTTTAAAACATTTTTTTAATTTTCTTTAATTATAGAAAATAGGAGGTGTTGACGGGACTTTGTGACCAGCTTCGCCAACAGAGGAAAGTTGTCACCGGGTACCGGGGTACCAACCAACTTTGCTTGTAAAGGTTTATTGGAGAATGAATTCTCCTAGCCTTCAAGCACCTAGTAGTCGGGTCTTGACGGTGCGGGGAGCTAAGTTGGGCAGGTGACTGTTGTTCGAGGGGATAGCTGGTTTTTATTCATCTTTTTGAGGATTTCAAAAGGGGTGGGGCTTCCTTCAAGCATTTGGATTAATTAAATAAAGATCAAAAGATAGATTAAGTTTAGACATGTATCTCTACCTATAGTTATGCAATATATATTCAAACATCAAACAATGCTCCAATGCAAGAAAACTACACTAAATACCAAATACACAACAATCAGTGATTCATATGCATTCAGTAGCAAAGGGAGATAAGATCATTAATCTAAACTAAAACATAAGAGCAAAGGACATAAGAAAACATACTGCACAAAAGATGTTTGCTAACTTTAGAGATCGGAACAACAACACATGGCCATAAGATGTCCTTCCTTCTTTCATTAACTTGAAAACATTCCAGCATCACTGGCAAGTACATTCATGGCTCCAAGGGAGCATTCTAAGCTACTGAGAACAACTGAGCATTGAGCTACTGAGAACAACTGAAAGTAAAAGTGTTATTTGCTATGAACTCAAAAATACTATGCTTCTATTACTGCTGGACTGCAAAATCATCAATTTTTTCATCCCTTGTTATGGTGTTAGACTTCTTATTTATACACAATTTGACCTAATCTATCTTAATATAATACATTATCAGTGGCTGGTACTACCTGCACCACTTACAATCAACTTGAGATGTATAGAGGTTTGACAAGATAGAAGAAGAAGATAGAGGAGAAATCTAGAAGAATCAGCCTAGAGAAGAGAGTCAAGGTACTTATGGAAGAAATTTGTTGACTTCGGTAACCTAGACAACATGCCTCATTAATGTTAATTGTGGCTTCCTATCTTTGATGTGCTACAGGTAGTTAATGTGGGAGCGGAGCCTTGGGAGAATCCATCTATCAAAACATCCCATCCGTCAGGCCTATCATTATCTGGATCACCTGCATTCTGACCCTTATTAAATGATGAAAGTGATTGGTCGGCTCTGAGGAACCTTGACGCAGATCACTATGAATGAATACAAAACTTGGATCCAGAATTCTGGAGTACAGGAGCTTATGCTCAAAGAATAAAAAATTTGCAAAACTTTGCCCTGCTAGCAGAAATCTCCGGAGACCAGAGAACTTTATTGCCTTACACTCTTTTGAATGCCTCCAAGATCTGGAGGATTCCCTCTTCATCAATCTCTTTTATATAATCTCGGCGGTCATTGGCTACTCCCAACTGTTCGCCCACTTCTTGGGAACCCTCCTTGAATTTCACAGCCATCTTTGTGGCATCATACGCCCAAAGCACTATTTGGGTAAGGCGCGACATCTTTGATGTATCAAAATCTCTGGGAGTCTGGAACTGTGACTCCATTATTTCATCAAACTTGCTCACAACAAAATCTACTGGAGCATATGTCTCAGTGCTGAAGGGATCGACTGCCGAAACCCTTGTAACAAATGCCATATATGAATTAAATGATTTTTCAATTGTCGAGACTTTACCCCTTAAGGTTGCTACTAGTTACTTGCTTATCTCAATTTTAAGACCAAGTCTGGAGTGTTGGGCCCGGAGGAACCCGAAATCTTCATCTCCTAGAAGTCCCATCTCCACAACAATATCTTCCCGGATGTTCATTATTTCTTTGAGCTCCCCGCTCCACTCTTCGTATTTCTCTATCTCCCTTTCCCACTGGGCAATGGCATTATTAACTTGGCCTAAGATGTTACTGGCTTGATGAAGGTTTAGGAGGGTAGCTGTCAGGAAGTTCCTTACGACTCTTATTTGTTCTGTCACCCAATCATCGATAGCTTGCGCTTTCTTTTTCATGGTTCTCAGCGCGTCTAAGTCACCCTGTGGAATCGGTGTCCTAGATGTGGAATCCTCTGGAGGAATTGCAGCCAATGGCTGCGCCAATTCTGTAAGAAGCCTGAGGATATTTTCATTTGTTTCCTTTGCCTTTTTTAGCTTCTGGGCCTGCTTGTTATATTGGGCCTCTATTACCCGGCTGGCCTCTTTTAACAGGTCCAATTCACCATGTTTGTCCCTCCTCCCTAGAGGTACCTCTGTGATGGTGTATTCTTTGGCTCTTACTACTATCGCTTCTGCATCTAGGGGAGGCATCACGACCACTACAACGGTGTTTCCTCTTGGACTGGTCTGAAGGGTATGGAGGGTCCCGGCCTTCTTGGGCTTCAGGCCGCTTGGTTCTGGGCCATCATTTTGGCCAGAGAGAGAGGATCTCTCACTATTGTCAGGGCCTTCCTTTTTCTTGACTCTACCAACCATTGTGGTGGTGGGGGTGGTCTTACAGCTAGGTCCTAGATACTGGGATTATCCTCGGGAGCTGGCCGCACTTCTTCAGCATCTGTAGTCTCTGTGGACTCCTTTTCTCCACTCCCAGGATTCCCTGTTTCTCCCTCCTTAGTGGAATTTTCATCTGTAGTGTCGGGGAACTGGCCTTTCCCAGCACCTGTAGCATCTGTATCCATGTCACTAGGTTTCTCCCCCATGTCTTGTTGTTGTTGAATTTCTTCAGCGTTATCTGTCGGGACATTCTCCTCAGGGGGCACATTTTCTGGAGGGGGCGAAGGTGTCTGGCCTGGATCTAACTGTTTTACTACCAAGACCACCTTGCTAAATGTTGGATTCTGGGTTACTTGATCACCCAGGTTAACATGAGGCATTTGGAGTGTGACAACTGGGGGTACGGTTGTTCCTGAGGATCTGGTTTCCCTAGCCATTGTCGGCTGCTCATCTTGTGTTTGCCTTCCTTTTGTCTTAGTCCCTGAGACCGGTGTTTCTTCCACACTTGGTATATCTACCTATTCTTTCTCTTGCTCTTTCTATTCTTTCTCTTTCTCTTGTATTTATTCCTCCAGGATAATCTTCTTCGGTCCTGCCCCTCCCCTGAGGACATTCTCTTCGTCTTGTGCAGAAATTTCTTCTACAACTCTTTCCATGTCCTCTTGCAAATTTACGAGGTCACCCGTCTGAAAGATGTCATCAAAATCATCATGGGGAGGGGAGACCTCCGAAGGATTCTTTGCCTCGGGGGAGGAAGGGATGACCTCCACTAGAATGTTTCCCGATACTTCGGGGCTTGCATATGTACTTGGTGGAGGATTATCTATTCTTGGCTTCTTCCTCCTTGTCTGCAGCGGGACCCCAATGTCCAGAATAGCTACACTCTCTTCTTCTATATTTGCCACCCAGGTCATAAGTGTTGCAAGTGATGGTGAGCCTGAAGGAAGGGTGGATCCTACTGGAGTAACTGGGAGACTGAGAGAAAATCAGGCGTTGATTATTTCACTCAGATGTTGGGACGCCTCCAGCTAGGTGTGAATTTGTTCTATAATAGGGGGTGGAACTGCGGACGGGACTGGGGCCAGGGTGATCTCCTTTGCTTTCCCCTTACCTCTGCTCTATCATGTCGTTATGGAGGATGAAGAGGACCCCCATAAAATTGGACTCCTGTGGGTACTTTTCTTGCATATTTGTGCAAAATATTCATGACTGTGTTGCACGACGCCTTGGATGATGTCCTTAATTTTCAAAATTTATGGGGTGTCCCAGTCCACCGGAGAGAGATCCAACTTATCGATCCCCTATAATTTGTATGATGGGTCCTCAACGGGCCCGGTATCTGAAAATTCCTTTGGAAAGTTTTGAAGGTCGAGGTGCTTCATCATTCCTTTTGTCATCCACTAGTACATTTGAGGCCTCTTTTCGACGTCTATGCGTCACTTTTCTGACACTATACCGTCAGCCTAGCGACAGAGACCAGTGTTGCAATTTTGGTGTCAAAATTAATGATGGTTACATCATCTATTTTTATTGTGATGGTACTAACCATCGCAATACAAGCCAACTATGATGGTTACCATGTTGTCGTTACTTATTTTAGTTGTCGCTATTACGACACTTAGGCGTCGCATCTTGCCCATCGCTATTACAACACGTATGTGTCGCATCTCGTTTGTCTATATTATGACACATAGGTGTCGCATGTTATTTGTCATTTTTTTAGACGTGTGATGAATTTGCTATACATGCGATGTCGAGCCATCAGTAATTTTCTGATGGCCCGACATCGCATGTATAGCAGTTTTGTCACACGTCTGAAAAAGTGACGCCTAGGTGTCGCAACACTATCTCTAAATGAGTGTCAAAATTATGATAGAGGTGCGATGAATTTGCTATGCATGTGATGTCGAACCGTCAAAAATTGTCGACGGCTCAATGTTGCATGCATTTTTTTAGTGTCACTTTACAGTTTTTAAGAGTTTAGTGTCCTACTGTCGCTATTTTCAATAATTGTGGTTTTACTTATTTTGGAACCATAATTTCATGTGCTTTATTTAGGATATGTACATGTTCATTAAATTCCATAACACATGAGTGCTAAAAAACTTCTACCGTATGAAGTATTATAACTTTTGAAACTAGTCTTTTAAAGGATGGTATAAGTGGTATCAATCCTCTTTATCCAAAGGGTATCAATGCCATTTCTCTCTAAAGATTTACATAAGTCACATGAGTCACCTGATACATATGCTAAAGATTGCATAGTAGATAATAAACAATTAGAGCTACATACAACTGAATACAACATGACATGGTAGTAATGAAT
>MU228370.1:244046-255052 GCA_018584345.1 Thuja plicata | reverse complement strand
CCTTGTATCAGGTAGCTTGACTAGGGGCCTTACACTTACCTCTGGTGAAAGTATCAGACATATTTCTCAAGGCTATAAGATTTATGACACCTAAAAGTTCCTCCCTACTAGACAACAGTGGCATACTACGCGTGACAAAGCATCACTTTCTTTATGCTAGGGTTTCTACAGATTACAGCATATGTTCTCATTACGACGTATGTTCTCATATTGACTAATATCAATCAGGTCATCTTAGGGTATACGTACGCCTCTAGTCATGTACTATGCTCTTAACCAAAGGCTAAAATACAAGACATATATTGAAATTGATAATAAGTTCGTGAATGTCCAGGTTCCATACAGTTTGTTCAATCCCTCAATGGGGCATTTAAAAAGACACCAACCATTGCAAAATTCATTGGCATCTGACCTTCAATAGATAGGGTCAAAGCTTCAGTGAGACAATAGCGGCATACTACCCGTGACAAAGCATCACTTTCTTTATGCTAGGGTTTCTACAAATTATGACGTATGTTCTCATTACGGTGTATACAAGACATACCTTAAATGGTGAGTATGGCGTATGTTCTCATTACTTTCTTTATACAAGACATACCTCAAATGGTGACTATGCGGTGGCATCTTGTTGATGAGTACACGGTGGCTATACCCTAAACATGAAGGAAACAAGCTGAATGAATTGCAAACCAGCCTGGAGGTAGCTGGATTCAATACAACAAGAGCCCTCTTTGCGCGTAGAATGGTATAGTTTCCTTCTGCTCGCATGCACAGCTCGATCACAAATGAGCCTTTCTTTTTCTTTTTTTTTGTTTATAATCAAGAGGGTGTCGCAATTACGATGGTATTGTCGCTATTGCGACAATGTCAGGGGCACTTGAAAAAAAATACAAAAATTACACACAAATGGTAGCACCGTCACAAATTGGCATCGAAATTTGACCCCAAATGTTGTAGTGATCCTCTCATACTTTCGACCCCGGACATCGAAGTCATCTTGGCAATTTGCCCAAAAATCCTCTAAGTGAGGCTCGTGGGGCGTTGACGCCCAGGGCAATGTTGTGCTTATTTTTTCCAGTGAGTCAAAATTGACCTGTGCTAGATACAATTCTACTAGCCCTAGACTCTTTAATTTATTATCGGCTTCTTTGGCTATTGCAAGGCTATAAGAGTAATTCCCGCAAGTGATTAGGAAAGGGATGGAGGTAACTTTCTTGACTCCATAAAATGCATGGAGCTCCAGGGTTTTCCTGCAAAACTCCATCAAAATAATCCTATCCCCAAAATGCTTGGGCAATAGGTAGGGCTTGTCGAAGAACCCAGTTACCCGAATATAAGAATGTTAATGAAATTGAATAAAATAATTGTCGTATGTACTCACCAAGGCCATAGCCTCCTTTGACAGTCGGTAACCAACATCCCGAGATGGTATCAAAATGTTTTAGTAAATGAAAGTGTCGTTTACTCGGAAAAAATTGGGGAAAATGGCTTCCCATTGAATTTGGGGAAAATGATCCCAAGGTGCATTCTGGTCAGGCCTGGTCCCAAGGACACCCACTATAACTAAACCTCAAATTTTGGGTCTCTATTGTGCCAGTGCCCATAGAACATATGAATTCATGTATAACTTCAATGTTCTACTAACGTTGCTCAACTGAAAATCTACATGATTGGAAACAATGGTTGCCTAGTCAAAATTATGCCCGTTGGTGGTGATGCTGTATAGAAAATAATACATCCAAACTGAGAAATCTTGGGCATGTGATTCCCTGAAGACCCGGTATAGAAAGATGATCCCCGCATGTATGCTTTCTTTAAAATCTATGCGGGGATCTCCAACTTCATCTTTTTATAGTCCTTCCTTGGAGTCTTCAGCCAGTGGGCGTTGAGGTGTTGCCTGGCAGCCTGTTGCACATTATTGAACTCTTGCAGCGATGTGGCATGGGAGATGACAATAGAATTAGTAAACTGGGGGATTCACATTCCCAAAGCCAGAGTAGTCACGTCGAGAGATACTAGGGGCGTTGGGTAGCCCGTTGGAAGAGGAGCAGCAAGTATAACGGCCCAAATGGTGATGTTGTAATGTCTGGCCAGAGTTAGGATCAACTCTAGGGCCTGCACAGAGTAGGGGAAGTAGGGGGATTTGATGATGCTAGATGTGGCCACGTTCTTCACCATACTGTCTCTAACGAAACGCTGGGTGAACATTATTCTAACAAGGCCTTGCAATTCAGCCCATGATCTGACCTCTATGTCGGTGATCAGCTGTAGCTTGGAATCGACTTTGAATCCCACGATGGCACCCTCCCAGAGATACTTTGCAGTGAGTGGGATCTTTTCAAGTGCTTTCTCAGCCCTTGTCTTGGTGGCCGCTCTTGTTGAAGTAGATGAGAGCTCCAGATTTCTGGGAGGAGTAGCTACCTCAGACATATTAAACTTTGAGTTGTTGGTAGCCTGCAAGACCTGACAACCATTAATATAAGTAATTAAATATAATAAATTTCTAGGTTACAGAGATTTTATCGCCATTTCGCACCTGTCCTCAAAAAAAGACGTTAGCTTGCATCAAATCCCAGAAATATAATAAACAATAGCTTTGAATTTGATCAACACCTAGGGGTCTGGGAGCTCTGGTCCATGAAAAAAATGTGATGAGGGTCCTAGGATTACATGGAACTAGAGTCTGGAGAAACTAGTCGTTATTGAAGTGACCGAGCAATAAGCCACACTAGGCTGATGTGGGTTGTCACATGGTCATGTAATAGATGGAGTAATGGCATTTAAGATGACATTTGTCTTGACATGGATGTAATGAATGCCACTTGTGATTGTTTTAAATGCTCGCACATGGGTAATTTAATCCCACCATGAATGTTGAAGTGATGGAGGAGAGAGAAAGACTGCAAATTGAACATGTGAGGTGTCGAGTGCGAGTCCAACAAGAACTAGGTGGGCAGGCTCAAATTGGGTTTAACAGTGCAAAGGAGCATGGTGAGCTCGCCACTGGATGGGTTAGACTAAATGGGAGATATAGAAAAAACACCGAAACTACACTATTTACATCATTTACATAGGAATCCAAAGAAGAAAAAAAATTACAATAGAGGCAAACCAGCTAACTAACAAACCTACATTTATTTATAGGAATTTACAACTATTTACACTATCTACACATTTACAGAGACTTACAGCCAAAATACATTATTATACAACCATTATACATAGAAATCTACATTATCTGCAAATGTGCACAAATATACAGTGCACGAAAGGCGAACAACCTTCCTATAGAGCCATCCTACCAATGGGAGGCGACGATAAAGACTAGAAGACAAAGGAAGTGAAAACCCAAAAACAAAGAAACAAAACACGAACTAAAAGAATGCAAAGAACCAGAAGGGCCTACCTTGAAATCGGGAATGCAAAGGGAAGGGCACAGGAGGTGCTCCACAAGAGAACAGCTCTGGAAACCTATGAAAATGCTTAGAACCCCGCATGATGGTTTGAACACACACAAGTCTAAGTTCTAAATCATTGTTAATCACTGTTAATCTCTCGAAGAAAATTGCACTTAGCTCGCTGTTAAATGCACAATTTGCTCTTAATCGCTCTAAGGGTAATTTGTTTGCGGTAAGTGTAAAAATGACAAGTGAAACCCAATTTATACCTTTTAGGTTAAAACACACTCTTCCCTTCTGCAAACCCTAAGAAAAAGGAAAACCTCCAGACTCTAGGACCGGGGATTCTTGCGTGGTCACACCCTCTAATTAAAGAGGAAGCAATGGCACAAGAATCTCGGAGTCCATAATCTGGCTAGCACAAAAGAACAAAACACTCCTGGACTAGGTCCCGGAGCAAGGAAATCCCAAAAGAAAAGGCAACAACCCCGACCGCACGGAGGCAAAGGCTGGAGGAAAACAAAGGACCGAAAAGAAACAAAGGAAAAACCAAAAGCAAAAAAAGGAGGACCCAACATTTTTCCAACAAAATGTAGGGATAGGTATGTAGGGCATAATAAATGGAAACTTGCTGGGATGAATGCCTCAGTGTATTTGAGAACCACAAAATCTCTGGTTAGCAAAACCAGGACTCATCTTTACCTGAAGCATTTCACTTGCAAGGTGCAAGGTGTCTAAGAAAATCTGACTCATCATGATTCAATCCTTCAATCTCTTGTCAGTCGTGAAGTGTGTGCTTTGGAAGAAAATCAAGCCAATGATTCCTAGGAGAAGCAGAGAGACGACACTGAGTGCATCAGACCAAAATCGCTATTTCTTGCACAGTCCCTTGGATCCCAGAATTCTCTATTCTTCAGTTTTCTTTCTTTTCTTTTGAAGATGGGGAAGGCGATACTTTTTTCACCGTGAACCTTAAGCTTAGCTAATTTTTACGGTGGTACTTCTTTCACCTTGTCATCCATTTTAATTTGCTGAATAGGAGAGATATTTTGGACCTGGGATATTCTTTTAATTTTTGGACATGGCCAATAACCAGTGCAACCACTCTGCTCTCATGGATCATGTGATTTCTTGCTTCTTATATTTTCTATTAACTGATGCCAAGACTTTCGAGATATGAATCCGATGAAGATTACCCATAACCTTTTACCATGCATATAAAATAAATCTGATTCGTGGACAAATTCCACCATGCTAATAACATATTCTGGATTAACCAAAATGCATCAGGTACCATTCCATGGACTAGATATTATGTGAAGCATACCTGTCTAGAAGAAGGGGGCAACATGTCGGGAACCCAAAAAAGAAAGACACAAAGTGAAAAGAAAACCAAAGACAAAACAAAACAGGAAAATAGCCCTAGAGGGCTGCTGACTATTTACAAGGAAAACACTCCCACGGAGTGCCAAGAAATCTATTTACAGGTAGGGAAATATATACATATGATACAATTCTGGGGAAACTTACCTCCCACCATCATTTGAAGTAATGCTTGAGAAACTGTCCATTGATGGGCAGTTGAATGGCTTCTCCAGTCATAGCACCAAGGTGGTAGGTGTTGGCCCCGTAGATCTCTGAGATTAAGTAAGGTCTGAGCCAGAGCCTTTGGAACTTAGTGTGCTTTTCTTTCTTCTCCCGGGCCTTGTCCCACAAAAGGACTAGATCTGAAACCCGAAAGGCTTTGTATTGGGCTCTCCTATCAAACCATCATTTGATGACTATTTGATGATGCTCAAAATACTCCAGTGTTGCATCTCTTTGTTCCTCCATTCTTACCAAGTTCAAAAGGCGAACCTCCACAATGTTATCCCGCGCGTTGAAAAACTGCATGAATCATAAAACTGGGATTTGTAAGTTGATTGGGAATACATGACTCTAGCCATAAACCAGGTGAAATGGAGAAGTTCTTAGGGCTGCTTTAATTCTGATACGATCTGCCCAAAGGGCGAACGTAAGTTTTTGGTGCCAGTCCCAAGGATTTTGTTCTAGCAAATGTTTGATCACTTGCAGTGGGTTTTTATTGGTAAACTCGGCGACACCGTTACCCTAGGGATAATAGTTGCTGGAGAACTTCAAGGTGATCTTTCTATGATAGGTCCATTCTAAGAGTTGCACTGAAGAAAATGTTGGACCATTGTCACACACGATAGCGAAAGACATTCCAAATCTTGTGACGATATTTTCTTCCAAGAACTTAATAACTACATCCGTCATATTATTTTTGCATGGGATTACCTCGGACCACCGGGTGCAATAATCAGTAGCAGTTAAAATGCATTGGTGGTTGGCAAATGAATTGGGATTTATCTCCCTGATAAAATTGAACACCCATTGGGCGAAGGGTCGAACTTCAAAGACCGGCTGTAAAGGCATTGTCAGGTTTCGCTCACAAGAAGCGACGGTTTTACAAGTATGGCACTTCCTCACATGTGCATGGACATCTTTGAAGATAAAGGGTCAATAATATCTAGCCCTGAGAATATGATGGGTGGTGGCATCAGCTGAGCCATGCCCGATCTCGTACTACCCATGAAATTCTTCTATTATTTTGGCAGCTTGGTCTCTATACATACACTGGAGGTAGATCCCCTCAAAATTCCTACGAAAAAGCGTCCCATTTTTTATCATGAAGTGTGCACTTTTCAGTCACAGAGCGCGATTTTTGTTAGGAGGGAGCCCCTCTAGGCACCAGTTGTTGAGTAATAGGTATACTAGATCGGTATACCATAGATCTTGAGTGATAGATTCCACAGTGTAAGTTTGGCACTCGATGTTTGGGGTGGCTTCTGCCATTGCTTTACATAGTCCTTGGCCTTAGACTATCTTCATCGATTGCATTTCAAGATCATATTCCTGGAGGATGGCCATCCATTTCCCCCGGCGTTCACCCAGTTCACTCTGCAGCAGCAAGGACTTGACAACTTGGTCCAGAATGATAGCATGCACTTTTCTTCGAAGAATATAGTGTTGGAATTTCTTCATGGCCCAGACTATAGAAAAGGCTTGCTTTTCCAATGGTGAGTATCAGACTTCAACATTCTTAAAAGGGGAGCTCATGAAAGCAATAGGTCATTCTTCCCCTTTGACTTTCTAGGTTAAAACTATCGCGACAGAGTGTAGTGAAGCAAAGGAATATATGTGGAATGGGAGGGAATAGTTCGAACTTGCCAAGACTGGGGCCTCCACTATTGTCTACTTGATTTGGGCAAACGCCCGCTTTGTTTTCGGACTCCACTCAATCTTAGTGTTCTTTTTCATCATATCATTGAGTGGTTTGACAATCTCAGTGAATCCAGTAATGATTGTAGGTTAATCATGTGTTAGATCATCTCAATATCTTTCCTACGCATTTTGAATGGAGTCAATCAGTCTCCGTATGTGGAAGTTATGGCTTCCAGAGTAAAGCCTATTTTATTTTCTTCAAGACCCAATCAAGTTTTGAAATACTTTTTGCTTTTCAGAACTTGATCGGGTTATTTGAAATTTAGAAACCCAATCGGGTTATGGCTTGGGAAGAGCTTCGGAAAATGACCCAAAGGCTTGGAGACTCATTTTCCCTCCATTTTTGTTCTTTTAGACATTTTTTCATCTTGTAAAATGAATTCTCGACTTTATCTTCATCGGGTTTGCAATTTGTCAACAGGGTAGCTCTCTAATTTTCACCATAATCTCATACGTCTTCTTAGCTTTCTAACCATATATTTTTTTCTATTTTTGGACAACATTAGCATAGTAAACTTTAATTTTCTTTACTAGTATCTTTTTTGTCCTCACAGACATATGTCTACCATTTTTTAAATAAATTTTGATATACTTAATCAAATTACAAATAAATTACATATTATTGTTCTACACTTGATTCTATACACTTTTTAAAAAAAAATTCATTTTCAATTATTTTGAATCAAGTTATGCCCAGCGCACAAACAGGTACCAAATTTTCAGGATGCGATTACTTCAAAAAATCACACAAAAAAATACTCATCGAAAAATTACAAAAAAATACACAACTTCTAGATCTCACTCTTACGTATCATCCTACCAAAGGGATTTAAAAAAATTAGTATTTTAGAAACTAGATTCAGAGTACTACAATTTTTTTACACATCTTCTTATTTTGAGTGCATGACCCTCAAACGCCTGTTCCAAGTTTAGGTTTACCCGATTTCAGAAAAAATGTGTCCACTTATACCCCCCTTTTTGATCCACAACTTGGTGCACATACCCTACTAATAGACTAAATTTTAAAACATTTTTTCAATTTTCTTTAATTATAGAAAATAGGAGGTTCTTGTCACATTCAAGTAACGAGATTTTCACTAAGGGAGAGAATGGTAGGATTCAAATTTGACTTAGTTTATTATTTTTGAATTTGTCTCCCTTGGCTTGCTAATTGGAATTTTAAGTTTGAGAGACTAGTGGATGATTTGTTGTGGTGGGGAGGAGCATGTCAGGAGCCAAGATTACAAGCTCAAAGAAGGATCAAAGTTTCCAAGTAAGGAAAGACACCTAGGAGATGATACCAAAATCTAACTTCACTACGATGCATAAGAAGATTGGAGATACTAATCTTGGGCCCATTAATATGATCCAAGAGAAAAAGATAATGTCTAGAGGTCCAACTTGTAGGATGTCTAAGGCGATGATGAAGAATGAGATAGTCCAAGAAGTCACCTCCCTCCAACCATGTAGCCATAAGAAAAATGATAGAAATAGACAACTCTTCCATCCAAAGAAAGCGCAACCTGGAAGAAAGGAAGGACTATACCATCCAAGGACAAGGAAGTGCATGAAGAGTATTCTTATGAATCAGAGGATAGTATCAGTCAGAGTTCTTCAGGATATTCTCCATTGAGTGCCACTTAATTAGAGGAAATGCTCTCCCCACCACATGGGAATAATGATGAGATGGTTAATATCAAAGATTCTCCTAAGGATGATCAAATCCCACCTCCTAATGAAGATACTGCAATTATACCAGTTGAAAGAAAAAGAGGAGAGAAGCCTAATTTGGAGTTAGGAGAGTACACAACGCCTGATTGGTTATGGGATATGATACAAGGAAAAGAAAAGTTTGATGAGCCCAAACAAATGGTGAACTTTGAAGACCATATACAACATCTGTAGGAAGAGAGTCAACTAGCAAGGAAGGTTTCCAAGGTAATCAAAGATGATTCAGAAACTGGTAAGGTTCAGATTGTTATTCCTAAGGTGAAAAAACAAGAGACAACATTTAGCCCTAAGATTATGAGATAGTTGAGCATGATTTGGGAACTACTACAAAGAAGATAAAATTCAAGGAGGCTTAGGAGTCTATTAAGGCTATGTAGGATAGAATAGATAGGGAAGTGGTGAAGACAAGGAAGTACAAGGAAGAGGATAAATAATTCAGAGAATACTTCAAACAAGTCTCCAATAAAATTCAAGACATAGATTGCAACTTTTTCTACCTCCTACACTAGAACATGAAACAACCAACCATTTGGAGATTTCAACAGTTACATTTGAGGCAGGAAAGGCATGGATTGAGGAACTTGAAAAGGAGGTTGACACCTTCCTTGTGAAATTTATTGGGAATTAAAAAGAGATCACAAATATTAATGCCCAAATTGTGTTTTTTCATAAAGTATGAGGAATTCCAAGGCACCAAGGAGAAAACAATTCCAAGACTGTAAGCCATTAGAGGGACATATATTATCATGATGGAGGAAAATGGAGTAATCAAAGGAGGGGAGATCTAGGATATCATTGATTGGTATTGCACTTTGACGACCAAAATAGAATATCTAGATGAGATTGAGAATGATTGCAAGTATGTCGATGGGTAGGTGCAACCTATCTTGGATGAACTCTACAAGGCAATATCTACTATCTTTTATTTTTAGGAAGTAAGGAGAAGGGACATGACGATGGAATTTTTGGGGGGAAAAGATGAAAGAACTTTACTTCAAGGATGCCCATATCACTAGAAAGGAACAATTACAAAACCTATCCATGTTGAGGGCATTCATCATCTCTTGCGAGGATAGTATGAAAAATTGGGTCAAGATTTACTCAGTTTGCATTCTTGTGACGGAGGTTGTTGAATGAAATTTTCATCACACACCAAGCCTTCCCATGGAAAGGCTTCATTTTATTATTTCTAAGTTCATTAAACTTGCAAAGAGAAAGAAAATTAAAGGAAATAATCTTCTCGATGAAAATTTGATGTAAGCTTATGTGGCAAGCTATTTTTCTCATTAGCTAGTAGTCTAGGTGTTTAATTCTTATTGGCTTACCATTTGGTGCCATTTGAGTGGTTGTCACTTATTTTGCAATTTTTCCATTGGCATGTGTTCAGTTGCTTGAATATCATTGACCAATGGGGTGACAACCCTAATTAGGGTTTGTAGGATTCAATCTAAGCCATTGATTCTAATTTAATCTTGGTCATTCATTGTACTTGAGCTCCTGATATAAGTCTCACTCCTCTAATTTGTAACGTTATGTTGGAGAATTGTTGCAAGAATAATGTCAAATTTTCTCTACTTATCATTGTTGTGTTTTGCATGGTTATTAGTTTTGAAAAAGTTTGAATTATTGCATGGTTAGCTTCATCCTAACTTAGAATGGATTTTATTTGAATTTTTTGAGTTTATAATAGAATAAAATTTTCCTCATGTAGTTTAGATGAGTGAAATTAATCTTGGATGTTTACTTGCTTGACTTGAAAAATCCATACTACTACCCTCTGGCTTATTGTAAGTGTGTCTTGTGTGGTGAGATGGTGAAATCACTTAACTTCAATTGATATCTAAGCTTTAGTTTGCATCCATTTGGTGGGACTGAAGAAGAAATGTCAATTTGAAAATAAATTAAGTATACCTTAGAATCTTACACTAGGTGGGTGGAAGTCATTGATAAAGATGCGTCTAGTAGAGTCCAAGTTATCTATGCTTCCTTCCATTCATATTTAGGAGTAGCAGTAGAAGTTGTGTAGTTGGAAAATAGAAGCACTTCCATAGGAGACTGGTTTAGCCTTCCGAGTGAGTGGTTTTGGGTCAGACAAGCACCTCTGAATGGGTTCCTGATCTTGACATGGCTTCCCCCCTGTTCTGCCTTTCTGTCCACCATTTTCTGACCTGATTTCTGCATTCTGGGATACAGACCTATGTTTCTGGGATCCAGGGACAGGGTCAACCTCCTAGGACAGGGTCGACCTCAACCCTGACCTAGGATAGGGTCGACCTTGACCCTGTCCTAGGACAGGGCTGACCTCGACCCTGTCCCAGGGTCCAAATCCTGAGAACTTTTGGTTTCCGAGATGTCGGTCTTCACAAAAAAATTTCTCCCGCTTCTGGGTCGACTATTTCGGGTTCTGAATTGGTTGATTCCTAAATTATATTTAATATAGGTCCTCTCCTAGGGGTAAAGGCTTAAAATGATGATTTAATTATCCTATGTAGGCCTCCTTAGAAGATTGTGCCCTAATTTCATATAAAAGGGAGCCTTCTCCTCTCATTTTCTCTAAGCATGAATAACCATCATCAAGCATCATTACGCAAT
>MU228370.1:219733-231590 GCA_018584345.1 Thuja plicata | reverse complement strand
GTTGAACAAAGATAATTTTGCTTCATGGCAGAGCAGGATAAGACTCCACTTATCAGGTATTGGTAATGATGTTACTCAATTCCTAGAAACTGAATATGTGTTGCCCAAAGGAGCACCAACAGTTGAACAAATGAGAGAGAAGCATGAACACAACAACATGATGATAGAGCTTGCTTCCTCACTCTTCGATGTTGAATTTGAAGATGTCAAAGAATGCAAAACTGAAAAGCAAATGTGGGACAAATTGAAGCTTCTACATGGTGGCGATAAAAATGTTTTGAGAGCCAAGGCAGAAATCCTTAGAGGAAAGTTTGATGATCTCAAAATGAAAGAAGGTGAAAACATCACTTAGTACAACATAAGAATCAAAGAGGTAGTCAATGCTATCCGAGGAGTTGGAGGTGTACTCAAAGAAGATACAGTGGTAAGTAAAATTCTAAGAACCTTATTGACTACTTATGCTATTAGAGTATCTGCCATTCAATAAATAAGAGCAGTAGCAAATAACAATGTTACTCTAGACAGTTTAATTGGAAGATTGATTTCATTTGAGATGAATAACTTTGACAATAATTTCTTACCAAACATGGAGTCTGCATTCAAAACTTCTATGAGAATAAGTAAATCAAGTCACAAAAACACTATGAGAAAAGATAGTGACAGTGAAAATGAAGAAGATGATCTTGGTGAAATTGAAGCACTTATGTCCAGAAGAATGCAAAGAGGCAAAGGTAAATACAAAGGTAAATTACCACTTGTTTGTTTTAATTGCAAAGGGATTGGACACTTTGTTGCAAGATGTACTAACAAAAGAAAAGATGATAGAAGTAATGATAGATCATACGAAAAGAAGTCTAATAGAGGTGATTATAGAAGCTACCGGCAATCAGAAAGAAGAGATACCCGAGACTATAAGGACAAAGGAAAGAAGGTCAGTTACCTAGCAAAATGCAAGGATGATGATACTGACACCGCATTTGATGAAGACATCGAGATGGTGTTTGTGGCTGTAAAAGATGATTCAGATGATGATGAAGAAAGGCATGTAGAAACAACTCTCATATAAAAAATTAGCAAAAATGATGTTTGGATCATAGATAGTGGCTGCACTCACCATATGACCGGTGATAATCAAAGGTTTGAGACTTTTGAATACTATAAAGGTGGTTCAGTAAGAATGGGTAATGACACACCTTGTCCAGTTGAAGGTAGAGGAACAATAATGTTGAATAACTAGATAAAGTATGAGAATTCTTATTGGGTAAATGGATTGAATTATAATCTATTAAGTGTTTCTTAGTTGAATAACTCAGGTCACAAAGTAGCATTTGAAAATAAGAAGGCAAAGATATTCAACAAATCTAGAAATCTGATTAGTACCGGTGAGCAGACAAAAGGTAACTTATTCTATCTAAATGATACTGACTCCACTTGTTTGATTGCTGCAAACAAGGACATATGGTTATGGCACAAAAGACTGTGTCATGTGAACTTTGACAACATGATAAAAATTAGCAAAAAAATAAATGTCAAATGCTTATCGACAATGACCAAGCCCGACAACATCACATGTAAGCACTGTAAAAAAAGGTAAAATGACAAAGTCTAGTTTCAAAAGAAAAATCCATACATCTAATGCAATTATAGAATTGGTCCATACTAATTTATGTGGACCTATGAGGACAAAGAGTTATTATGGAGATAGATATTTTATTCTCTTTGTTGATGATTACTCTAGAATGATGACATTTATGTTCCTAAAAGATAAATCAGAAGCATTTAAGATGTTTAAATGGTATAAGGCTATGGTAGAGAAACAAAGTGGTAAGGATCTTAAATGTTTGAGATCAAATAGAGGAGGAGAATTTATATCATATGAATTCACTAACTTGTGTAATGAGCATGAAATCAAAAGACAGGTCTCTGCACCAAGAACACCACAACAAAATGGAATTGTTGAAAGAAGGAACATATCCATAGTTGACTATGCAAGGACACTGATGATAGAGAAAGGCATCACCCAAATATTCTGGAGGGAAGCTGTTAGTACTACTGTTTACACATTGAATAGAGTACAATTGAAGAAAGACACCAAAAAGACACCTTATGAGCTATGGTATGGATACACACCCAATGTAAGTTATTTCAAAATTTTTGGCAGTCAATGTTATATCTTAAAAGATGATAGAAATGGAAAACTTGACTCCAAGAGTGATGAAGGAATTTTTCTAGGGTATTCTACCAAGATCAAGGCTTATAAATGTCTAAACAAAGCCTCTAACAAAATTATTGAAAGTGCAAATGTAAATATAGATGAATTTGCAGAAAAGAATGAACATGAAAGCACTAAAGAACCAGAGGACTACAATAAGTTCACTTACATTGAGGAATCAGACACCCTACCCTACCAACAATGTAGAGCTCCTAAGCAATAGTGCTTAAATTAATAACAACAAAATGTTGCAACCGACGGTCAGGCTGCATATAACGACGGTCAGGATAATGATCAAAATAATGTGCAAGGTGATGAAGAACAAAATGAAGGACAAAATGATGATCAAGCTAATAGACAAAGAGCTATACCTGTGCTTGCAAGATATGTAAGAAGGAACAATCCAGAGATCAAGATCATAGGAGATAAGAAAGTTGGTACAGGAACAAGAAGTAAGTCTTTAAACTCAAATTGTTTAATTTGTGAGTTTGAGCCAAAATCTATCAATGTTGCACTTGATAATGAAGAATGTATAAGTGCTATGAATGATGAGATTGAGCAGATTGAGAAAAACAAAACATGGTTACTTGTGCCAAGACCAGATGACAAGAATGTCATCATTACAAAATGGATATTCAGGAATAAGTTGAATGAGAATGGAGAAGTCACAAGGAATAAAGCAAGACTAGTATGCAAGGGGTATGCACATGAAGAAGGAATTGACTATGGAGAAACCTTTGCACCCGTTGCTAGGCTAGAAGGTGTAAGGATACTACTTGCTTATGCTGCATTCAAAGGATTCAAGGTATACCAAATGGATGTTAAGTCAGCATTCCTAAATGGAATACTTGAAGAAGAGGTATACATTGAGCAACTAGAAGGGTTTGTAGATCCAGACAAGAGAAACATGGTATGTAGACTTCAAAAAGCCTTGTATGGATTGAAACAAGCTCCTAGAGCTTGGTATGAATGACTTCATTCCTATTTAATAAGTATTGAACTTGTAAGGACTAGTGAAAACAATAATCTTTATTTGAAGGAAGATAGTGATGCTAACACTTTGATTGCTGAAATATTTGTTGATGACATCATATTTGGAGGCAATGATATGCTATGCAAATTATTTGCTAATGATATGAGCAAAGATTTTGAGATGTCTATGTTCGGAGAGATCAATTTCTTTCTTGGTCTATAGATCATGCAATAATGTGAAGGTATTTTCATTACACAGTCCAAATAAATTAAAGAGGTCCTGAAAATATTCAAGATGGAAGAATCCAAACTAGTTGGAACACCGATGGCTACTGGATGTAAGTTGACAAAGGAGGACAAGACAATAGAGGTAAATTAGACTTTGTACAGATCAATGATAGGTAAACTCATGTGTGTTGTAAACACTAGACCAGATATTGCACATTCAACAAGAATTGTTGCTAGATTTTCTGCTAACCCTATGGAATCACATATGACTGTTGTAAAAAGAATTTTAAGATATCTAAAGAATACTGAGGAATATGGCTTATGGTATAGAAGAGAAGGCAAATTTGAACTTTAGGTCTTTACCGACGCTGATTGGGCTGGAAATATTGATGACCGAAAGAGCACAACTGGAGGAGCATTCTTCATGGGTGACAAACTTGTCACCTGGACCAACAAGAAACAAGGATGCATCTCACAATCTACTGCAGAAGCAGAATATGTTGTTGTTGCTGCAAATTGCTCAAACATTGCATGGATCAAACATTTAATAGAAGGTATGCATATGAAGATACTAGAACCAGTAATTATCTATTGTGATAATACAAGTGCAATTAACATTTCCAAAAATCCAATCATGCATGCTAAAACAAAGCATATTGCCATCAAGTATCATTATTTGAGAGAACAAGTTCAGGCAAAAGAGGTGATACTTGAGTATGTGCAATCAAAAGAGCAATTGGTCGATATCTTCACCAAGCCACTACCCAAGGATGCATTTGAGTACTTGAGAAAGAGACTAGGGGTCTAACCCTTGTCTACTAGTCAGTAAAATGATCGAAGGCTGCATCAACCTACATATTATCAGAATATCATTCATGATTGATGCAAGCAAAGAGATGAACTTCAAAGCTACATCTATACACAAACAGGTATATATCAACACCAAGCACAAGAGCATAATGTTGTATTGCTAATGGATAAGGGAAATTCAAGGAATATATTATGGATGGAAACAAAAGATTGCTAGACATTAATGTCAGATACCAGTAAAATACTTGTTTGGAACTGTTGTCAAAGGGAAAGAATATATCCATATTATCACATCCTTCTGAAAAAAGGGAGAAAAAGTATCTATTAGTACATTACTCTAACAAGGAGAGATTATATTCTTAGGGAGAGAAATTGTATGGAAAGATTATACAAAAGAAGAGTTGTTGACAAGAAGAAATGACATCAAAAGAGAAAGAACAGTCAAGGGAGAAAAAAATGACACAAGAAGAGGACATAACACATCAGAAAATAGAGAGTTGCAAGAATCAAATCTAGGCTAAAATAGAGCTTACCGACGGTCAGACATTTATCGGTTATCAAAACAAAAAGACTGGTAGTTTGATGAATCTCAACTATTGTATTTCATATTGTATTAGAAATAGTATAGTGTGATAATATAGTATGTTGCCATCAATGCCAAAGGGAGAGATTGATGATATGTAACTGATTGAATGTGTGACAATGTTAAGTTGAAGATAATGCAAGGCATTAAATCAGTTAATGGTTTGTATTGTCATTGATGTCAACTTGATATCATATGTGCGGTCATATACATAAAGCCAAAGACTTCAGAGAACCAAAAGAACCAAGGTTATGCTTTCATCAATACATAAAAGTCATGTATTCACTAAGTGACAAACAACACCGATGGAGTGCACACCATCGGTAAAAGCAAAGAAGAAGAGTCACAGTGTTACTCGACTACAAGAAGCACAATGTTGCCCGATAAAGCAAAACCACAGAATGCCTGATGAGCAAAGCAAAGTGTAACCCGATGGAAGAAAATACAGTGTTGCCCGACGGACAGAGATCATGAAGCTAACTGGAGTCTTGCTGACGAAACTGTCAGTTGTCACCTACAACTAACTGCAAAGGTGACTGACGAAACAGAGAGTTCAGAAAATGACAAAATATCTAGCTGGCAGAGCTAAATAAAGACTTAACTGGTTGCCTACTTTGTTTTATTCAACTAGAGATAAGTGATTGATTTAAAGCAGATTTGTACATTTGGCAAGAAGATATCTACGAGACAAATCAGGAGTTATGCTTTAAATCTAATTGGATGGATTATTTTTCATGCCAAGAATCAAGAATCAAGAAACAATGAATATCATGTCTATATAAGAGACAAACTTAATTCATTTTCATATACATGAAAAGGGGATTAAGGGGAGTGAATAGAAAGAGGATGCTGAAGATAAACTGATGAAGAACTACTTCATTCAGTCTTGATCAAACAAGCTGAAGGAAGAGCGAAGGAATTCTGCAGACACTGATGAACAGTGAGCACAACATCATAAAGAAGAAAGTGTGGAGCACAAAAAATTGAATTGATACATTGATCAGAGAGGTAATGTACTTAAATAGATCTAAAAATCTGCAATTTAAAGTTGCAATATGAACAAGTCACAGTGTTTCATTTTAACCATTGAAGCATCAAGTCTCTTAACAGAGTAGGACTTAACAGTCTTCTATATATTGGGGTACATGTTAAGGAGTGTCAAAAAGGTTGATTCATGAAAGTAGCATTGGATATGCCCGATGCCTATTGACAGTCTAAGAGAGAGGCTGATTCAAGGATGGAAGCATTAGATGCCCGATACTAAGTGACAACCTCTATGTATAAAATCCTCTAACAAGGTCACACCTAATAGTGTATTTGTAACCTTTAACAGGGTTGGCTCCTAATAGTGCTCACTTCAGAAGAGTGAAAATTTGGGATACCAATCCCAGTGGTTTTTCCCTTTATAGGGTTTCCATGTTAAAATCTATGTGTTATGTGTGTATGATTCATTTCTTTATTGTTTTGTATCTTACATAATTCATTCTGGATATATCGGTATACTCTACTTATTTACTGAGTTTCGGTAAATAGTTATATTGCTTATCGATAATCAAGGAGAATAAGGACAGACAAGGAAAACTGACAGACAGTTAATCTTTATAAAGTATTTCATGGCATGCATCTTGTAGGGACATAATAATCTGAGTTCTATTGAATAGTGGTTAATTTTTAAGGATAAATTTTGAGGCCACTGATTCATCCCCCCCCCCATTCTCAGTTATTACTAACACCAATTAGACCCATTAGGACCTAATTAGATCCTTTAGGACATAATTATATCCAATTAGAAGGTATTAGGACCTAATTAGATCTAATTAGACCCTTTAAGACCTACTTAGACACAATTAGACCCATTACGACCTAATTAGATACAATTAGACAGTTTAGGACATACTTATATCCAATTAGAAGGTATTAGGACCTAATTAGATCCAATTAGACCCTTTAGGACCTAATTCGATACAATTAGACCCAATTACACCCATTAGGACCTAATTAGACCCAATTAGACCCTTTAGGACCTAATTAGACCCAATTACACCCGTTAGGGCCTAATTAGATCCAATTCTAGAAGGTATTAGGACCTAATTAGATCTAATTACACCCAATTACACCCATTAGGACCTAATTAGATCCATTTAGACCCTTTAGAACCTAATTAGACCCAATTACACCCATTAGGACCTAATTAGATCCAATTAGACCCATTGGGACCTAATTAGATCCAATTAGACCCTTTAGGACATAATTAGATGTAATTAGATCCTTTATGACATAATTATATCCGATTAGAAGGTATTAGGACCTAATTATATCCAATTAGACCCTTTAGGACCTAATTATACACAATTAGACCCATTAGGACCTAATTAGATCTGATTAGACCCCTTAGGACATAATTAGATCCTTTAGGACATAATTATATGCAATTAGAAGGTATTAGGACCTAATTAGATCCAATTAGACCCTTTATGACCTAATTAGACACAATTAGACCCATTAGGACCTAATTAGATCCAATTAGACCCTTTAGGACATAATTATATTCAATTAGAAGGTATTAAGACCTAATTAGATCCAGTTAGACCCTTTAGGACCTAATTAGATACAATTAGACCCAATTACATCCATTAGGACCTAATTAGATCCAATTAGAACCTTTAGGACCTAATTAGACCCAATTACACCCATAGGACCTAATTAGATCTAATTAGACCCATTAGGATCCAATTAGACCCTTTAGGACCTAATTAGATCCAATTAGAAAGTATTATGACCTAATTATATCCAATTAGACCCTCTAGGACCTAATTAGATCCAATTAGACCCATTAGGACCTATTAGATCCAATTAGACCCTTTAGGACATAATTAGATCCAATTAGATCCTTTAGGACATAATTATATCCAATTAGAAGGTATTAGGACCTAATTAGACACAATTAGACCCATTACGACCTAATTAGATACAATTAGACCCTTTAGGACATAATTATATCCAATTAGAAGATATTAGGACCTAATTAGATCCAATTAGACCCTTTAGGACCTAATTAGATACAATTAGACCCAATTACACACATTAGGACCTAATTAGATCCAATTAGACCCTTTAGGACCTAATTAGACCCAATTACACCCATTATGACCTAATTAGATCCAATTCTAAAAGGTATTAGGACCTAATTAGATCCAATTAGATCCTTTAGGACATAATTAGATCCAATTAGATCCTTTAGGACATTATTATATCGAATTAGAAGGTATTAGGACCTAATTAGATCCAATTAGACCCTTTAGGACCTAATTAGACACAATTAGACCCATTAGGACCTAATTAGATCCAATTAGACCCTTTAAGACATAATTAGATCCTTTAGGACATAATTATATCCAATTAGAAGGTATTAGGACCTAATTAGATCCTATTAGACCCTTTAGGACCTAATTAGACACAATTAGACCCATTAGGACCTAATTAGATGCAATTAGACCCTTTAGGACCTAATTAGACCCAATTGCACTTATTAGGACCTAATCAGATCCAATTAGACCCATTAGGATCCAATTAGACCACCTAATTAGATCCAATTAGAAGGTATTAGGACCTAATTAGATCCAATTAGACCCTCTAGGACCTAATTAGATCCAATTAGACCCATTAGGACCTAATTAGATCCAATTAGATCCTTTAGGACATAATTATATCCAATTAGAAGGTATTAGGACCTAATTAGATCCAATTAGACCCTTTAAGACCTAATTAGACACAATTAGACCCATTACGACCTAATTAGATACAATTACACCCAATTACACCCATTAGGACCTAATTAGATCCAATTAGGCCCTTTAGGACCTAAGTTGACCCAGTTACACCCATTAGGACCTAATTAGATCAAATTCTAGAAGGTATTAGGACCTAATTAGATCCAATTAGACCCATTAGAACCTTTAGATCCAATTAGATCCAATTCATGAAACAATTAGGAACTTGGTTATGACATTTTGGACTGATCATACTCATCCTTCACTAAATACAAGAGATGTTATCAAGAAGAGGACTGGACCTAAGGAGTATTTGCAAGACACAAAACATTGGTTGGACAACACACAACATGAATTGTATCTCTCATTTTGTAATTCAAATTCTGACATTAAGATTGGACAAACAATGTTTGAAAGATTAAAGACATATTTTGTAAAGATAAATAAATATTTTGAAACTTGTTGTTGTCGATATCATATTGAATTTGATCTCTACTATCAAGGGTTTAGAAAGATGATAGAAGAAAGCGATGGCTGTCAAAATGCTTTTCTGAAATGTCCAAGCCAATTCATAGCATCAATCTTATGTAACAAATAAATTGATCATGAAATACCTGAAATAGATTGCATAAGAGGAACCTGTCAAACATGCAGGGATTTGGCTAAATTTACTTTGAGAGTTGAAGATACTGACATGATGTACGAGGATGGTAAAATGTAAGAGTTACAAGTACATAAAGTCTAAAATGAAAGTTGGGAAAGAGTCAACAAGGTTGGAATATGTAGAGGATGAGATACTTGTTGCAACATTTATGGAGAATTTTTGTAAATTGATACAACCATATATGCGTCATGTTTTTTTTTTCTAAATGGCAAGCAAAACAGTTCCAACTACTAAGAGAAACTTTTCCAATTGGAACAATTTTATCGGTTGTTGACTTTGCAGAAAATTACTCTTTTGTTTCTCAAAAACAACTTCAAGCAGAATACTACTATACAGAGCAGGTCACTATCATGGTACATGTTTCTTATCGACATGCACAATTAGATTTGGATGGTGTTGAAAGTAAATATCAAACACGGTTCATAAAGAAAGAATATCACTTTTACATTAGTGATGATAAAGAGCATGGCATACATTTTGTTGAGCATTACTTTAACACATTTTTTGGATATTTGGAAAACAAAGGCATCAAAATTGAAAAGCATTTTGTTTGGTCAGATGGATGTGCAACACAATTTAAATCAGAAAGGCCATTTTATGCACTATGTAGATATCATCGATACCAAAAGATACCAAATCTTTGGAGTTTCTTTGAGAGTGGACATGGAAAGGGAGAGCATGATGGTGGAGGAGCTTGTATCAAATGCGCTTTAAGAAAGTATTAGCTGGACTATCAGGGATATCATATAAATAATGCTCATGATGTAGTTGAGTGGTGCAAGATGCATTTTGTGGTTCCAACTCAGGATCACACAACATCACGTTTGGATCGACTCATACCATTCAGAGTATTCTGGGATATATCAGGTATAAATGCAACATCACTTGTTTTGAAGTTTAAATTTATGTATGTACTTTAAATTTATTTCAATTGAATAATTGAAGAACATGTATATATGTATAATTTTAAGTTGTCTTAAATTTTTACATGTATGTGTCTTGTTCAGGTGTTGATAGACGATCAATCCATGGATGCAAGAAGGTAGAAAAAACAATATATCTGCATTCAATTATGAGTACAAATAGTAATGTGTGGTCATTGTACACTAGAGATTACTCATGTCATTGTACACTAGATATTACTCATGCTTTTGTTATGACTGCATTTCTGAAAACTATGGTGAATGTATCAGCCAAAAATGTGGATATGTTAGTGAATGGAATTTGGTTCCAATAGATGTTACTAATACAAATGATTCTATTGAGGATGAAAGCTTTGACAACATTTTGTTGATTTCAACCGATTATGACCATATTTCAGGTTTGATCAAAATTGGTACGTGTCCATGTAAATAACACTCGCATGTACACATGTTCTTGTTTACTATTCAATTTAGCCACTCTAAGACATATATACAAACTTAGATGTTTAATTTATATTTAGAGACCTCAAATTAAAAATGTTTATTTTGCAGGACATGTTTTTGCAGTAATAGCAAAGCCTGGAAATGTGGAATGTGTTAGTTACTATTTATTATGTTGCACCAAGGAGAGGATGAAGCTAACAAAGAATGAAACAAGCGATGAAATTATGTTTCCAATAGGTTAGTCGTGTACATGTTTCTGTTTAATTTATTACAATTGAGGTTTAACTTGCGATGTAATTATGTACAGTTATATGGTTAATTTCACATTTGTCTATATATGTTATTGAACTTGTATGTGCAGGTTCAGTTGTTGTGCAAGGAACATATTTGAAGAAAATAAAAATATTTAAAATGGGTTCATTTTATCGATTATCAACCTAACAACAAGGTTTATCAGTATAGTCATCTTGTAATTGCCACTGTCATCTCTTCATCTAGTGACAGGACGTGGGGTTCGTAAGTGGAGACTTGATACTGATGACCATGAGAGAATATTAAATGTTATCCAAGAGCGAGCATAACCAATTGATGTGGTCTAAAACACGCATGAAATATGATCCGTACTAAATTTGACTCGGGCGAGACCGAAGGTTTTCTTAGCTCCATTCTTTCGTACCGGTGCCCGTAGTGAATGGAGCAATTTTTTAAAATTTATAGTATCTCAAAAATGTCTTCAAGATGTGTATTTCCTTTAGTTTTATCTAGTGAATTAATTCTAGGTTGAATGTGGATACATTTTATTTAGTTGGAATATGAATGTGTAGATCATGCATGTTGCAAAATTACTTGATTCTAGGATTATAATTTAATTTTATAGATCTAGAATTGTTCATTAATTAAATATGTTCCATAAATAATTTTAAAATTAGGACCATATATATTAAACACATACATCAAACATGTATATTTAAAAGCATGAACTAGACATCATCATTTATATCATAGGTCAAGTACATTTAATCAACAAATTTATAGGTCACTTGAACTATATCTAGAGTGAAAGTATATCTATGAAAGTATATAACACATGTACATGAAACATCAATCATAGATCAAGTATGTAAAGAGTAATTGTAGATCAAGTATGTTTAAACATAAAACATAGAGATCAAGTACACACACACACACACACACACACACACACACACACACACACACACACACACACACACACACACACACATAACACAT
>MU228370.1:172441-186795 GCA_018584345.1 Thuja plicata | reverse complement strand
TCTCGTTCCACGTACTTGTCTACGGCCACGTCCCAAGACTGGAGTAAATCTTGTGTGACTTGGTCTTCCCTTGTTACTTCGTTATCCTCTGTGTCACTATCAGTCACTAGGGTTTGTTGTATGAATTTGCGGCCCATTATGCTGCCATCTTGCTGGCTGCGCGTACCAGTCACCGTACTAGCCCTGCACTAGTCACTTACTAGTAGACTTGCCTAGCATGCCAGTCTCATTCCGTACTATGCCAAACTCTTAGTCACCGTACCAGTCCCATACCGTACCAGTCACGTACCAGCCCGAAGCTGTCACGTATTGTACCAGTCCCATTCCGTACTTGTTCTGTACTATGCCAAACTACTAGTCACCGTACCAGTCCCGTACCGTACCAGTCACGTACCAGCCCGAAGCTATGTCACGTACTGTACCAGTCACGGCCAAGGTACTAACCCCTACTAATCAGACCTTAGGTTCGATTTAGGCAGCGGCGCCAAAATGTTAGTCACCAATGGGGTCTACTTGCTTACAGTAGTACAAAACTGGAACATGCATGGAACAGAGATGGAACATAAAAGAAACAATAGATAACCAGTAATCATCTTATGCACACAGATAGGATTAATTATTTTACTGTAGTTCCGTCTATTTCCATCCAAAAAGGTCGTCCTTACAATAATGTGCGGGACTCTTATATAGAGAGCCAAAGGTTGGTTCGAGGCCAACCGTTTTCCAACTAATTACTACTAACAATCATTGATTAAACATATTTTAACCAAACCCGACCATCTAACTTTATTTATTAACTATTGCATGTCTACAGTGCTTGCTGCATGCAACATTCCAGTTATTTATGTTCTTTTTATCCCTAGTGTTTCTAGTCTAATCCTTGCATGTAAACAGATAAGTTGCACAACTGCTGTACACAAGGCATTTCATCCCTCATACATTCATATCACACAACTGTGACATTTGTTAAACTGGAAGGGTATGGTCAGATAAGATGGAATTATGTTCATTGGTTCCCTTCTTTTTTCAAATTTAAACATTTATGTGGAAACAATTTGTCCCATCAACAATTTAGTATAGTGAGGTAAATAATACACGGTTGTTTTTAGATAAATTCACCCAAAATAAGATGGATTTGTCCTCCCAGAAGATATGCGAAGTACTTAAAGAATAGTATAGGCATTTTGGAAGGTTCCACAGCATTTGCAAGAGTCCTCAATGGTGTTATTGGCCTTAGTTTTGAAACTCTGGAAAAGAAAACTAAACATATGCTGAGTCTTGGCCTCGCAGAGGAGGAAATGGGCCAAACTCTTAAGAGATATCCTAGATTACTTTGTTATTCAACCATGAAAATGAAGTAAAAAGTTGATTTGTTGTTACGCACTGCTGGTCTTGAGCCCAAGATTGTTGCGTTGAGTCCTCTATTTTCAAGTGCAGAGAAAAGGCTCAAACTACTCTGAAGTCTTTAAATCTCTGATGACAAGTACACACACGAAGGGTCGACCTAGTCTGGGTAGTATATTTAAAATGAGTGAGAATTCCCTAAATATTTGGCCAATACAGGACCAACTCAACTCTAAAAGCATTTCAGAGCATTGACAGGAGTTTCAAAATAAAATCATTTGTTGGAAAGAGCAACCAGGCAGGGCAAAATAAAGCCTTTTGGCTTGGGTTTAGCGTAGGATGAGAAATACCAACCATATTCAAAGAGAACACAGGGGTACTTGTTGTAAGAGGAAGAAGCAACAATAAGAAAAAAGACAGGAATTGAAAGCATCGGAATTTGCATTGAAAATAAGGGAGCCCAATCTCCTTTTTGTATTGATTTTATCAGAACTAAAAGTCTGAGTTTCACATTTCTTTAGTCTAAGGATTTGTTGGAGAGAGCAACCAGGCAGGGCAAAATAAAGCCTTTTGGCTTGGGTTTAGCGTAGGATGAGAAATACCAACCATATTCAAAGAGAACACGGATACTTCTTGGAAGAGGAAGAAGCAACAATAAGACAAAAGACAGGAATTGAAAGCATCGGAATTTGCATTGAAAATAATGGAGCCCAATCTCCTTTTTGTATTGATTTTATCAGAACTAAAAGTCTATGAGTTTCACATTTCTTTAGTCTAAGGATTTGTAGAGCATATATTCAGTGTTATTCAGAACTTTCCCATTCTATCTCTCTTAGAGTGAGTATATGTAAATAACCTGCCATTTTTATAAGGTTTCTGTAGTAGTGTTTGTGAATATTCATAATGCTCAAAACATCACATTTTAACCTAGAAACTAATCTAATCTGTTCATGTGTGGATAATGGTTTCCCTTCTCTTGGTTGACTATTTTAAGCTGGAGGGTTGAATATTTATTCAAGACAATCTGAATTGGTTGCCCATTCAGTTTGGCCACCCCCTAAGGTCTGCATTAATTCTCTGGCATGGTTGAATGGCAAGTCATGTATACCTATGTGACTAAATTCTACTAACAAATTGACTCATGTTTGGATCATTCTGCTGTAGACCAAATCAAGTGAACTGTCAACAAATGTATTTAGCTCTATCTACATTCTAGAGTTCAATTCACAATAAACAGATTCATTTACAGAGTAAGTTGACAATTAATTTTTAGGCATGGCTTTGACTTTAACAATTAGCACTATGTTCACCGCAGTCTATTATTGTAAAGCCCAATTGCAACCATAAAAGGCACGTGTACTTAAGTCTTTTTTTCATTATTATACTTAAGTCATGGTATTAACTTTGATCTAGTTAATCATCAGTCTTTAAGTTGATCTCAGATTCATCTTTTTGCATATGTATACCTTATCCCCGCGTGCAACTAATAGTATGCTTTTTGATCTGCAATATTGTTTCTCTTTTTGTAAATCCATTGCAAAAATACCTTTGTTAACCAGGCTTAGGTTTATCACGACTCCATAGATGATTAATGGGCTGTTTGAAACTACTTTTGAAGATGCTTCAGTTTGATAGAGTAACTTTGTTTCTTTCATTTATAAGCCTAGGTTAGTTCCATACTTCAACCTCTATAATTTTGAAATGGTTTGTTTATGTTGCTGTTATTGGAAGTGTTCATGGAGTTTGCTGCATTTGATATGCCAGTAATTTATGTTGTTTTTATCCTGAGAAACTCTATTCTAATCCCTGCATACAAATAATGAGTTCCATATAATTCCTTTATTCAAACTCGAATTCACAACCTATGTACCGGAGGCATTTCATCCCTTGTATATTGCATATTGCATATTATACAAGGGTTACATTATTTATTAATTTAATAATTTGGAAGGTTATCATCAGATAAGATGGAGTTAAATTTACTAATTCTCAGTTTTTATACATTTATGTGGAAGCAAATATGTTCTATACACAATATGGTAATGAGAATGTTAAAATGCACCAAAAATACGATGGGTTTGTCCTCTCAGGGAATGCAAATATGGGACATTAATTGTGAAACTGGAATGACATTGTCAGGTAAGATTGGAGTTAGATGCACGAGTTATCATTTTTCTCTGTGTCTTGTAAAGAAAAGTGAGTAAACATAGTTGCTTCTAGATAGTCACTCAAAATAAGATGGATCTGTTCTCTCAAAAGATTCGGGATGACTGCAAATACAGACATTATTTGTGAAAATGGAAGGTAATGGATAGATATAAGTTAAAACTGAGTTATAGATATATATTTGTGTGGAAACTATGTGTTCTATCCACAATATGGTAAAGAAAAGGTAATAAAACACAGTTGTTTCTAGATAAATACAGCTAAAATAAAGATGGATCTTTCCTCTTAGAAGATCTGGTTTGATTGCAATTCCACAAGTGAGAAGCAATTAGCAAGCAGATTGTATGTCGTGGTTAGTAGATTATTATTTTTTAATTATCAGTCACTTTTTAATTTGTACAATTACTTGAAAGAACTGTCAGTATAAAGTTATAAATTGTTACAGCCTAATTTCTGTGCAATTGTAATTTGTTAAGAGCTTCATATGAGGGGCATCATACACAAGGAAAATGCTACAACCAGGTTGAAGTAGGCAGGAATTCATAGCATTCATTATTTTAAAAGGGAAAGAGAAGCTGCTGGTATAAAAATAAATCTGAAGAGTGAATGCAGTAATTATTTTAATATATAATCGTATAAAATATTCATATATAGCTATATATTCAACCGTTTATAAATATATACATCTCTATATTTAGTTGATCTCAAATTCATATTCATCAAATTTATATGTTATATGGAATTTATATACAAAATAATAAAATTTTCTAGTTTGTCAATTATTTTTATTTTGTTACTTTCAAAATTTCAAGTTCTAGAGTTTAAACTTGTAAATATTTACAAATATTTGTACTGTTGTAAATACATTTATATGTAAATATTATTTGTAATGTTTATCTTTGCATGTAAATATTATTTGTGTTGTTTATCGTTGCAGATTGTGTAGTTATTTTCCTTCATTTTTTTTGGTGTCTGTACGTATTTGTCCAAATATATATAGTTCTCTAAGCAAAAAATAGAGTTATTACGTGCATGAATACAACTATGTATATTTGTATACAGCTCTATATAACTACATAAATTTGTGTACAATTCTGTATGTTGATAATTATCAATATAACTAAACATGTAAACTGAACCCCTCTCTCTAATCAAACTATTTAATTATGTTTCTTAGCACAAGAGCATATATAGACCACTAAATATGAAAATTTAATTTTATGTTTTTTAACAAAGTATTGTTGTTTATAGAGCTTGATCTTATCACATTTAAGTGTGGAGGTTTGAAAGGTGGTTAATTCGGGGGACACATGCCTGGTGGGGTAGTGGTAGTGCCCTTATAAGTCACATTTGATATATGTTTTCTTATTGTAAATCTAAAACATTGATATAGATCTAATAGTAGAGATTATGTTAGTTTTTTGTTTCACGAGAAGACTAACCCTTTTATGTGAAGGCATTGTATTGTATGTGGAGACAATGCTAGAGAGAAGAGTAAGTTGCAACAAATATGTTGTAGATTGTATCCTTTCACTTTGTTAGATAAAATAAGAGGGAAAAATGACCATTTCTTAGTGGAAATAGCTCATATTCAATTAGTTGTGTATATTTCCATCTCGGTGTTTTGTATTATCTTTATGTTTTATTTCTACATGTATTTATATTGTTTATTATTTTGTGATCCTATTCTTATCAAACGTCCTCCATTATTGGGATATTTTGTTCAACATTAGTTAATAAACATAGTATATGGTACATTTGCAACCACGGTTAATGGGCCACGTTAGCAGATATGAAAAATGGCTTCATTACAAGAGTTGATCCCTACTTTAAATTTATGTGTTCAAAATTATCTAAAAAGAGGTTTGTACGACAAATCATCTATTTTCCTAGGTCCACGAATAAACGAACATGATGAAGAGATTCGCAAATCTATGTCATCCTTGTTGGAGTGATAATGAACCCATAATGAAGGTGTAGACTTCAAAGGATCAACTAAGAGTAATGCCTTTCACTAGAAAATGTTTGAATACAAGCTTGCATAAATAATGATATTGAATGATACTCAATTGATATGAAATGCGATATAAGAGATATGTTACAATATAGAAAAGGCCTTGCTTATATAGGCAAGGTGATGAGGTAGGATGATAACTACCCTTGATACAAATATTAAACGCTTAATGCAATATAATGAATGCCTACAGTTTAAAGGCAATAGTGAGACAAACCCATTATAAGTTAGTTTCTAGAATGCCACCTAGAATAACTTACATGGTGAACAATATTAAATAACAAGTTACGTGAAGTACAAGATAAGGTTATTAAGGCATTATATTCACTCTAACAAACCCATTTTAAGTGCAACTCGGAGAAAAATCATTATGCAAATGATGCAAGATAAAATGAAAATTCCATTTGGGTCTCGATTTTAAGGCCATGTTAGGTACTCATGCACAACTATTCTCTCTCAAGTGAATAAAATGATAAAATAATGTGTGACAAAACTCCCCTTCAAAAAAGAGAGAATGCAAATGATGTAGAAGTGATAGATTAAGTGATACATGGAGGTGTGAACATCAATACCCCTCTAGAATTACATCCATCACAAAGATACAATCGATATCCCCCGAAAAGGGAAAGATAGAAAATAAGAAGCCATCCCCCACTTCCATACTAAATAATCTCTTGCAAGAATGGTAAGTGTTTGAAGGCAAAATATAATCCAATGCTTAAAAACCACTTTCTCCCCTTAAGAATAAAAAATACCATGTATAAATGCATGAATGCTTCCCATTAAGGATATGCTTTGACATATTGAAGCACAGAGAATGATGATGTCTTTGAAAATTGCTCATGTGACTCTTTGTCAATGAAATATGATGATAGCACAATCTAAAAATGTACATGGCCAAATAGCGAAGAAAGCGATAAATTGGAACTATGTGGAAATTGATGTTGAACAAGCTCCAAAGATGAATAGGATGTGACAACATGAGTACAAAGATTGTCATCAAACGAGAGAGTGAACCCCTAAAAAGTGTCCTCGAAATCTTAAAGACAATGATGATCCTATTGAATAGGAATGAAGAAGTCACAAATGACTCTGTACAAGAAGTCAATGAAAGTGAAGGTAGGTCAACTATCTTTGAAGAAGAATTAGGATCCTTGAAAACAACCTCATCCTCATCAAGTGCCAAAATGCTCCACAATATCAAATTCCATGATAGTATTATAACCATAGGGTATCCTTTCTAAAGGGTGAAGATGCACATTAAAATTTGAAATAGGATCATGAAAATGGCTAAATATCAAGATCTCCATAAAACTCCCAAATTTAAGTCCAAAGAGCATCAAGACACAAAATAAACAATAGACCTCAAAATGTTATCATCTACATGCATAGAAATGTGTCCTAAGAGTTGATCCCTTTCATAATTCTAGGCAAATCTCTTACTAGGAGTGCCAGGTAGGTGAATAATATTATACAAACATGGAAATAAATGAAGCCGTCTAGGAGTGCCAGGTAGGTGAATATTATTATACAAACGTGGCAACAAATGAAGCCATCTAAGATGGGTGATTATGCCATCTCTCCATTGTTTCTAGTTCCACCTCTTCAAGATGATCAAAGAAGAATGAATTGAAAAATTTGTTATAGACTAATATTTCTCGAAAAGCTCAAAGATACATCACATGAATATATAAACTTCCAAATAGGACGTGCAATTGAAAATCAAGCAAATGCCACAAATTATAAAAACTCAATAGATAACATTGAGGGTTGAATCTAGAAAAAGTGCATGTATAGAATGATAGAGCTCCTTAGTACATTTCCAACACCACAAGAATGATAGAGCTCCTTAGACATCCAGTCAAACAATTCGGGCACTTTGTCTTTGATTCTGGAACCCATGCGCATGTCTAGCAACTGGATTTCAGACTACAATATTTGACTAAAATTCTCTATTCTTTTTGCTTCGAATGGATGTTCATATGTTGGTTAAAGCCTCCATTTTGGCACAAGTAGGGAAGATGTTTACACAAGTGAAATTTTGCGTTTGCTTGAATGTTTTTAAGCCTTTTCAATAAACTAATTTTGTGTATGTCCTACAAGTCATAGCATCTTATATGACTACATCAATTCAAGGCATTTTTTCAAACAATTCACAAAACCTGTATAAGCTTTCATGTTTTGTGTTCATGTCAAATTACGGTGACTGCCAACAAATTGTTTCATTTTAAAATTTCTAAGCCCGTTTTATACTTTGTATATATGTCAAATCATAGGGATTGTCAACACATTGTTTCATTTAAGAGTGTCTAAAGGTTTTATTTTGAACATTTGCTTGAAAGTTTCTATAACCATTCATTTTGTTTATGCATAGAGGAGAAACCGAGAGTCAATGTGCAAGGAAGGAGTGGGCGCTCACATGCCGCGAGTATTGTGGGCTATAAAAGCTCCTTTTCTTTCCTTTCCTTTCATATATCGTTATGCGTCTATGGATGATCATAATATGTGACAAGCCTACCAATTTAGCATCGGCATGAAAGATACAAAAATGACTATCCAACACCTAGTATTTATGCATTTCCAAGAGATATTGGCTAATTTTGGAATTGTGAATCAAAGAATCTCTTACTTTTTGAAAACTAATTTAGTTAATTTTCTCTTTATATTCACTTTTCACAAGTCACAACCTAATGCAATTTTATGCTCACTTTTGACAAGTCACAATCTCTTGCAATTTTTGCTTTCATTTTTTGACAAGTCAAAACCTCTTGCAATTTTTGCCTCCACTTTTAACAAGTCACAACTTCTTGCATTTTTAAAATAAATATTTTGTCATTTTTTTGTCTATTTGCTTTCGATAGAGAACACAACATAACTTTAAATTAGCTACCTATTTTCCGCAAAGATTGGTCATAATGGAAATAATGTGTAATGACAAAAACTCATCAATTTAAAGCTTGCAAGCTGGGAATCTTTTGAATTTAATCATTTCTACAATTAATTGTTGAAAAAATACAAGTTTAAAATTTTCAATATGGTGACTTGTTGGTTGTTATAAAAAAAGGCCACATTGGTTAAAATGTCAACTTAGATATATAGCCAAATGAAATTGCATAAATCACAAAGTATATAAAATTTTCATCATTTTTCCCAAATTGTGTCTATAAAGGTGTGATGTGACAAAAAACACATTACTAACAAATGATAGGTTTCGAGATGATAATGTAAACCATGCACATGTATACATTTGGTCAAAAAGACTCAAAATATGCTCATCATTGATCAACATAACATTTGATTTGAGATAAAAGTTTAATAAATTAGATTGATCAAGAACACGAGGTAATGCCACTAGGCATATGGTTCAGGTGACAAAGTCATGTTGTAGGCACCTAGATGGTGTTGAGTTTAAATATTGTCCAATATATTTCATCATTTTTTGTCCGATAGAGAACATAACATAGCTTTAAATTAGCAACCTACTTTTCACTAAGATTTGTGATAATGCAAATAATGTGTAATGACAAAAACTCATCAATTTAAAAGCTTGCAAGCTGGGAATCTTTTGAATTTAATCGTTTCTCCAATTAATTGCTAAAAAAATAAAATCTCAAATTTTTCAAGATGGTGAAGCTGGTTGTTCTAAAAAAAGTGGCCACATTGGTTAAAATGTCAACTTAGATATATTGCCAAACGAAATTGCATAAATCACCAAGTTTATTGAATTTTCATTATTTTCTCAAATTGTGTCTATAAAGGTGTGATGTGACAAACAACACATTACTAACATATACTAGGTTTTCAGATGATAACTTCAACCATGCACATATATACATTTGGTCAAAAAGACTCAAAATATGCTCATCATTGATCAACCTGTAATGTCCCATGTTGGGACCTTAATTGATTTAACCTAAATTTCTCAATTAGGGATTGGATTTTAATCTTCCCTGATAGGATCAATCATTTATCTCATTAGATTTAAGTTATCTTTAATGTTCATGTCCAACCTTTTTACTATTCCAACTCAAGCCATAAGGAGTAGGTGTTAACCAAGTTGCCTAGATACCACTATTGATGGATTCCCTCAAACTTTATAGGTCCAAGTCTATATCACGAACGCTTACGGAATGTTGACCCCTACCCTATCTTGGGACAAAGATCCATTGCTTGGATTCATACAAGCCCCTCCTTGGTAATATTACATCTTCTCTCTCAGATTAGAATAGTGTTAGTCCAAATCTTGATCTTTGTCCTTAGTGTTACTTTTTCAGAGTCACCTTGTTATTTTGTGTATCTCAAGCTGCCTAAGCCCTCATGTTTAAAATCTTAGCGAAAGATCTTCCCTATGTTCCGTCGTTCCCTGCTAAGGAGAGAAATGTCTTTTGCTAACATATCTTTTGAACAGGTTTGAACAGGCTTGAACACCTATGAACAACCTTGAACTCTGTTCAAGGGCGTTCAAGGATGTTCAAGCTCGTTCATTTTCTTTATAAAGCAGAAGCGGGTGATTAGGGTTTTTGCTAAAGGAAGGTGTTTCGTGAATACCAGGTTACAGAACTTTGGTCAACCTAGGGTGGAAGGTTATCGGTTAAATGATTTGGCTCTTGGTATCAAAGTGTTGGTGGGATATTAAGGAATGGGCTTGAATGAGGGTGAACACATACGAATATCTTTGAACTTGTTCAAGAGTGTTCAAGGGTGTTCAAGGATCTTTAAAAATGATAGGGGGCATAAATCAAGGACAACCGCCGTCTTTTCAGACATGGGTCCCACTCGAGTAAAACTTTTAATGAAGAGGTCTTTCGGCGGCGGCTAAATCATGTCTGAGCTGTTGAATTAATGAGGAGTTCGTGCGACATAAAATTTTGCACAAAGTGACAGTAAAGGATCGCGTGTGGGAATGGTCACTTCTCTTTTTGAGACATTATTGTCTTAATTATGGGTAATTAATTACTCATTCTAGAAGTTTCCTTTAAAAGCCCTCCTTGGCATTCATTTTTGAATTATTGTTGTTCTCTCTATGCGCAAAGAACGGAGGTAAGGGTTTTTTGGAGCTCCAGTTGCAGAATTTTCCTCAGAGATTAAGGTAAGTCAGGCTGTCACTCTTCCAGTGTTTAAATTTAAAAGCTGGTGAATTTTGCGGGGGTTTCTGTAGCAATTTGCAGTATGTTCTTGCAAAAATGAAGTTAGCATTTCATTTCTTTGGGAATGTGTCTAGTTTAGTCTGCGAAAATTCTATCGTAACAAACACAGACTTAGAAGGTTATGATATTGAAGGGATAGCTGATAGGCTTACTGCATGTGTGGAAGAAAATGTCCCTTCTATGGAAATTTTGAGTAGTGGGTTATGTATAGCCACATGTTTCCCTCCTGCCGTGGTTTGCCCTGAGCTTGTCCATGAATGTATTAAACATTATGACCAGCGAACTGAGTCAATTCTTAATAGAAATGGCGAAGTTTTGATGGCCGTAAATAGAGGAATTGTTGCCTCGGCTTTCCAAATCCAAGAACAGACTTTTTCAGCTTTTTTTCCTGCCCAATCTCTAGTTAAGTTCAAGCCCAACGCTGATGCGAACCGTACTTCCATGGCTAAGTATTGGTTGATAAATGCCCAAAGAGGAGGTTCTCGTTTGCCCAAGAAGTTAAACATAAATCACATGCATCTGCACATTAGTGATATCATGGTAATGCTGCACAGAGTTAGGGGGTCACCCAAGGCTTCTTTGTTTGTAGATTGGTTATTCTGTTATGTAGAAATTATTTTAGAGGGCAAGCATAAGCTAGATTGGGCTGAGTTAATTGCAGAATCCATGAAGGAACAGTTGAATAGTTCCAAGCATATTGGCTGTAGCTTTTATATGTCCTCTTATCTCATGTATTGTCTAGCATGTAGTAGGATATGGAGTGGCATGGTTCATGAGCCTTGGATTGATGGCATGTGTGTGTTTGAATATTTCTCTATGCTTCGTAAAGATAGTGTAATTCAAAATTACAAGAGAGTTCATGATACTTTTATGGGAAATCTTTGCTTTGAAATGTCTGGAGATTCGGCCAGGAGGATGAGCTCAGAAGCTCAGCACTTTATGACTAGGTTTGGGAGTTATTACATCCAATTCCCTAAGTTCTCTTATTTAAGAATCGGTGGTTATGAGGATGCCCCTACCAAATTGCCTCGATATGCATTTGACTATTTTATTTTTGCTGAAATCTGTAGACAGCTTGCCGTCGTGCTAAAGCGTTTCCTTCCTGGAGACCGGGGTGAAAAACTATTTCCATTGCAGCTAGGGAAGATTTCATGTCTAACCTTTGAAGATGCTATAAGTATCGGAAGTGACCTAGGTCATTTTGATTTCAAGTACCATAAATAAAGGATAGGCTTTGATAATAAAATTTTTGCTAGCGGCAACCTGGGCTTAAGGTCTCACATGTTTCCAGTTCCCCATTTAGAGGATTTCTGGGAAGATTGTGTAAACGAATCTCAAGTCATGACCAGAAGCCATAGTAGACTCTGTATCTCTCAAATTCTGTCAATGAGAATACAATTCAGCATAGAGGGAGTGACAGATGATGGTTCTGATTTGATTGAACCTAATTTCAAAAGACCTCTCGATATTGAAGAGGTAGATGTTGATTGGTCAAAAGAGGAAGATGATGACATTGAAAGCAGAACACAACATGTTCTCAAATTAACTGAGAAGTGGCTACAAGCGAAAAAGGAGCAGTCCAGTCCTAAAAAGACTGGAAATAAATCTTCAATTTTGTTTTCTTCCCCCTTTGTTTCTAACACGCCTAAAACATCTGATAATGCAGGTTCATCTGGTAAGCAACAGAAGAAAGAATCTAAAAAGAAGTCTGTTGCGGAACTTTCATCTGTGGTTTCTCCTCAACGTATCACCAGGTTGCGCTCCCGATCTCAAAAGAAGGCAAAGATGACTCAAGAACAGACGGAGACAGTAAACCTGGAAGATGATAAGTTTGAAGACTTGAATTATTAGATTGGTGATGATGACCAAATTGGGAAAGATCTTTTTGATCTTGAAGACGTAACCCTGGATTTAATGGATACTCCTGTTAAAGTCAGTCCCCAACCGACAACAACCAGTGACACACCCAAATGACTGACTTCTTCGGTCAATTAAAAGCGGAGTCTGATTCCTGTGTCCATACCAGTACAAGATATTGTGAGTAAGTACGCTTAGAAAACCCCTAAAGCCAAGAAGGTAAAAAGCACAGCGCGCATGTTTGTTGATGCTAAAACTGGAAAGTGGACGGTCGAGGTCGCTACTTATAGGCCTAAGGAAGAGAAGCCAGATGTGGCAGTTGAGGACTTTGAAGTTACCAAAATTGAGTTGGGAACAATGGACAGAGCCGGGAAAAACCACTTGTTCAAAGAAACAGCCCAACAAATGCTGATTACATTGGTGCAGGATAGCAAAGAAAAGAAAGAATTGAAACAGACCATTGTTTCACTTTCTCAGTTTATTAATGCATTTTGCAACTTTGATGCTACCCCGTTGTCTTAGTCTTCTCAAGTGTTCGATCCCAATTCCGAAGAAAATAAGACTACTGAATCAAGTTCAAAGGGGACGAACTCTAGTTTCTTCAGTGGATGAATAGATGGCTCAGGTGCTAAAAAATGGCAAACAGTATATCAAAGATTCTCATTCAGTTCTTCATAACACCGAGACAACTATAGAGGAATTGCAGGCTCAACGACAAGTATGGAGCATAAATGAAGAAAAGTGGGTGTCAGCAATGACCAAATTTATGGAAATTAAAAGGCATGGCTTTAGTAAATTCTTTGCAGAAAAGTCACTGAAAGGTGCCGAGGAGTCTTACTTCTTCATACTCAGAGCAAATATCAGCTAGCGTATTGCCCTGATAAGAAGTGCTATTACAGAGAATAAAGAATATGAAGCTGAAGCAAAGCAAATCCAAAAGGGTGCCCTAACAGAGTTGAAAGTGATTAATTTCACTTATACCTACCCCTCTGTCTTCGGTGAAAAAGAACTGAAAGGTCTTTGGATGCTTTTGAATAAGCTATTAAAACCATCAGAGACAAGATTCAGCCCAAGGCCTCTGATTTGACCCAGATAGCAAGGATTGAATCCATGCTTTATTTGTGTGTTGATCAGTTATCTAATGTTACTGATAGGGTGAAAAAGCTGAGTTGGAATAAAGATGCCTCCATGGCCCGAATAGTGAACTCTAAGATCCCGCACCTGTCGCTTGCCAAGGAGTTAGTTCAAGCGTACAAAGAATGGAAACTGACTCAATCGGTTACCGATGAAGAAGGGAGTCCAACGACAAGCAAGGATCGTGCCTTAGATAAAGAACCTGATTCTGCCATCTAGTTTCCTGGTTTTACTATGTTATTATGCTAAATTTCAAGGACACGTGTCCTCTGACTGATGGATTTGTTACTTAACTGTTCCGCCGAGAGGCCGTGTTTTTTGGGAGGCCTCTTAGTTCTCTATTGCTATTTATTCTGGCTGCTAAAACTTGGAAAGGGTTCGGAAAAACTTTGATAGATAGATATAGTTTTGATAATTAGAATTCAGATGGTGAATGTTGTGAACAGTATTGATCTTAAGATAATTACCTGTGTAGTAATTTTCGAAGTATATGAGAGGAAGATCAATGAATTTGTGTTGTTTATGATTTTGAGCAAAGTGCCCTGTGTTGGCATGTAGTTTGACCTGTTTTATATCTTAGTCAGCTATTTCATGGTATCTAAATCTTGAGTTTTATCTGTTATCTATTATCTGCAGTCAAAGTTGTTTATGTTTTTCATGAAATGCTATTGTGGAAGTGACTGTGTTTCCTT
>MU228370.1:142560-167183 GCA_018584345.1 Thuja plicata | reverse complement strand
ATTTTATTTGAAGACTGTGAATTTGGTAATTACATGATTTTCTCAGATGAAACCCCTCCCCTTTGTGAACATCCTGGTGGAAATGAACAAATTTGGTTGATGGAATTTGATGGTAGTTGTGCTACTGCAAGTTCAGGGGCTGGTGTAGTCTTCAAAGGGCCTCATGATCAGTATATTCCATTTTCCTACAAATTGGATTTTAAAAATACCAATAATACCACTGAATATGAAGCTCTTTTGTTAGGGCTGTGAGAAGCCAAAACATTGGGAATAAAGGCACTTGTTGTGAAAGGTGATGCTGAGCTTATCGTCAAACAGGTAAAAGGTCATTTTTCAGTAAAGAATGAGCGTTTGAAACATTACATAAATTTGGTATGGGACGAAATGGATTCTTTTGAAGCCTTTTCCATAGAAGCTATTCCCAGAATCCTCAATACAAGGGCTGATTCCCTAGCTGTATCAGCGTCTCTGCTCCTTCCTCACCCAGATTTCAAAATAGGAACATATAGGGTTGAGATGATATACAGACCAGCTGTCTCAGATAACATTGAACACCTACAAGTTTTTGAAGATGATACCCGAATAAAGGATTTTATGGCATGTGTAGAAGCTTTCTCTTCTATGTACTTTGAAGGAATGAATGAAGACAGCGGAGGGATAAATCCTGAATCCTTACAAGAAAAAGAAGTTGTCCAATTGAAAAGCAACAAAATTCCCAAAGGTTTGGTTTCCTTCGAGAACTTGTTTTCTCGAAAGGATGATAGTTTCATTCCAAGAAAAAATTCTCAATCAGATGTGCAAAAGGAATATGACAAGGTGAACATTGGCACTGTGGCTGAACCCAAGTGGATTTCTATAGGTAAAACTTTGTCTTCCCAAGAAAAGAAAAACCTTCAAATCCTGTTAACAGCCTACACTAATGGTTTTGCTTGGGATTATAGTGATCTTAAAGATTTTCGGAAAGGGAAATTTAGTCACCACATCCCTCTCAAGCCTGAATCAAAGCCTTTTAGGAAAAAGCTTCGTAGTTACAATCCCAAAGTTTTAGAAGTGATATTAAAAGAGGTTGACAAGATGCTAAAAGCTAGAATCATCTACCCTATCCACCATTCAACCTGGATTGCAAATATTGTCCCTGTCAGAAAGAAGAATGGAAAAATAAGGACTTGCGTAGACTTTAGGAATTTAAATTAGGCCAGTCTCAAAGATAATTACGCCCTGCCCAAAATGGAACACGTATTACAGGAAGTTGCAGTGTCAGAAATGATGTCTCTACTTGATGGGTTTTTTGGATATAATCAAGTAAGTGTAGCTGATGATGATAAACAGAAGACTGCTTTTACTACACAGTGGGGAACTTTTGCTTACAATAGAATGCCCTTTGGCCTGATCAATGTGGGGGCAACTTTTTAAAGGGCAATGGATTCCTCTTTTGCTGATCTGAAAAATAGAATTATAGTAATTTACCTTGATGATTTAACTGTGTACTCCAAAAGGAGGAAACATCATGTTTGAGACCTTAAATCAGTTATGCAAAATTAGTTTTTGGTGTGACCGAAGGAAAATTATTGGGACATATCGTATCCAAAGAGGGAATTAGAATTGATCCTGAAAGAGTCAAGGCTATTCAACAGATTGATCTACCTTCAACAAGGATAGGGGTCAAATCTTTCTTCGATCAAATTAACTTTTTGAGAGCTTTTGTCCCATATTTTTCTGAGTTAACAAGGCACATAGTGGGGATGATGAGTGAAAAACATCCTTTTAAGTGGACAGAAGAAGGTAGAAAGGCTTTTGGAGAAATTAAGACAGCCGTGGCCAGTGCCCCATCTCTAGTTTACCCAGATTACAAAAAAGATTTTATCATCTATTGTTACGCCTCTGATCACACACTGTCTGGAATTCTAACTCAGAAAGATGTTTTAGGAAATGAAGCCCCCATCGCTTTCATGAGTACACCTTTAAAGAAGCATGAACTAAAGTATTCCCCAATTGAAAAGCAAGCCTTCACTGTGGTGAAATCAGTTAAGCAATTCAGATTCTACATCCTCCATTCTCATTCTATAGTGTTTGTCCCTGATCCAGCAGTGAAAGCATTACTCACCCAAAAAGAAATAGCCATGAACAAAAGAGCAGCATGGGTGACAAAGATTTAGGAATATGATTTGATAATCAAACCCACTAAGCTGGTTAGAGGCAGGGGTTTGTGTAAATTTATCGCAGAAAATGTCAGTCATCCTGGAAATCCAGAATCTGAAATATCCCAAGTATTATTGGTTAGTTTAACAGATTCTTGGTTATGTGACATTGCCTATTTCCTGACATATGGAGAATTTCCACAAAGGCTGTCACCTAAAGAAAGATGAACTCTGAGGCTGCAAGCTGCTAAGTATGTAATATGGCAAGGTGTGCTTTATAAAAGGGGTCTTGATGGTACGTTTCTAAGATGTGTGGATAAAAGTCAGCAATTAAAGTTTCTCAAAACCTTTCATGAGGAGGCCTGTGGAGGTCATTTCTCCTCTATAGTAACGACATTCAAAATCCTCTGAAATTGTTTTTATTGGCTAGGTATGTTCAGAGATGCCTATGCACTCATCAGGAATTGCAAAAAATGTCAATTATTTTCTGGAAGACCTCAATTAGCTGCTTTGCCTTTAAGACCAGTTGTGGTGAGTGAACCATTCAAGCAATGGGGTATTGATTTTATAGGCCCTGTCAGTCCTCAGTCAAGTGCAGGTCACATTTATATCCTAACAGCGACTGACTACTTCACTAAGTGGGTCGAGGCTATTCCAACCAAAAAGGATAACTCTCAAGTAGTTTGTGATTTCTTAAAAGATAACATTTTGGTGCATTTTGGTGTACCCCAAAAGATTGTGGCAGATAATGCCACTTATTTCTCTTCACAGGAGCTTTCCCTTTTCTGTTTTGATCACAATATTTCTTTGGCTCACTCGTCCGATTACTTCCCCCAAGGAAATGGACAGGCCGAGTCAAGTAATAAAAACTTGATAATGATCATGAAAAAGCTGGTAGATGATAGTGGCAAAAATTGGCATAAGAAGATTTTTGAAGCCCTTTGGGCAGATAGAATTACGCCTAAGAGAGAAATCAGTATGGCACCCTTTGAGTTGGTGTATGGAATTGGGGCACAAGTATCAATTCCTCTGGAACTCTCCGCAGCAAAGCTACAAATGGCCATTGAGGATCAAACTTTTAAAGACTCCTTGGAGAAAAGAATTATGTACTTGCATAAATTAGAAGAAGAAAGAGAAGCTCTGGTAGATAAGATTACTGAGCATCAAGCTAGAGTGAAGAACATTTTTGACAGGAAAGCAAGACCCAGAAGTTTTCTAAAAGGAGATGAAGTTCTGCTATGGGAGAAAAGAAAAGCTCCTAAAGGCGCCCACAGTCTGTTTGAGTCACTGTGGAAAGGCCCCTTTGTTATCACTGAAGAGTTGGGAATGAATGCTTTCAGGTTGGATTATCCAGATGGAACGATCTTACCATTTTCCTATAATGGGCAAGATCTTAAGTTGCTGAAGCTTTAGTCTCGGTGTTTGTGTCCTGCTGTATATATTAGGTTAGGTTTGCTTCCGTTTGGTGTGTCTTCTTTTTCTTGCGAGTTTTTTGAGCCCTTTTTGCAGCAATTTGCTAAACCAGAGTAGTTGAGTTCTCTGGCTTTTGAGAAAAGCTAGTCCCCAGTCAGAGCCGGTGTTAGTCCAAATCTTGATCTTTGTCCTTAGTGTTACTTTTTCAGATTCGCCTTGTTATTTTGTGTATCTCAAGCTACCTAAGCCCTCATGTTTAAAATCTCAGCGAAAGATCTTCCCTATATTCCATCATTGCCTGCTAAGGAGAGAAAAGTCTTTTGCTAACATATCTTTTGAACATGTTTGAACAGGCTTGAACACCTATGAACAACCTTGAACTCTGTTCAAGGGTGTTCAAGGATGTTCAAGCTCATTCATTTTCTTTATAAATCAGGAGCGGGTGATTAGCATTTTCGCTAAAGGAAGGTGTTTTGTGAATATCAGGTTACAGAACTTTGGTCGACCTAGGGTGGAAGGTTATCGGTTAAATGATTTGGCTCTTGGTATCAAAGTGTTGGTGGGATATTAAGGAATGGGCTTGAATGAGGGTGAACACATACGAACATCTTTGAACTTGTTCAAGAGTGTTCAAGGGTGTTCAAGAGTGTTCAAGGATCTTTAAAAATGACAAGTGGCATAAATCAAGGACAACCACCATCTTTTCAGACATGGGTCCCACTCGAGTAAAATTTTTAATGAAGAGGTCTTTCGGCGGTGGCTAAATCATGTCTGAGCTATCGAATTAATGAGGAGTTAGTGTGACATAAAAGTTTGCGCAAAGTGGCAGTAAAGGATCGCGTGTGGGAGTGGTCACTTCTCTTTTCGAGACATTATTGTCTTAATTATGGGTAATTAATTACTCATTCTAGACGTTTCCTTTAAAATCTCTCCTTGGCATTCATTTTTGAATTACTGTTGTACTCTATATGCGCAAAGAATGGAGGTAAGGGTTTTTTGGAGCTCCAATTGCAGAATTTTCCTCAGAGATTAAGGTAAGTCAGGCTGTCACTCTTCCAATGTTTAAATTTAAAAGCTGGTGAATTTTGCGGGGGTTTCTGTAGCAATTTGCAGTCTGTTCTTGCAAAAATGAAGTCAGCATTTCATTTCTTTGGGAATGTGTCTAGTTTAGTCTGCGAAAATTCTATCATAACAGACACAGACTTAGAAGGTTATGATATTGAAGGGATAGCTGATAGGCTTACTACATGTGTGGAAGAAAATGTCCCTTCTATGGAAATTTTGAGTAGTGAGTTATGTATAGCCGCATGTTTCCCTCCTGCAGTGGGTTTTCCCTGAGCTTGTCCATGAATGTATTAAACATTATGACCAGCGAACTGAGTCAATTCTTAACAGAAATGGCTAAGTGTTGATGGCCGTAAATAGAGGAATTGTTGCCTTGGCTTTCCAAATCCAAGAATGGTCTTTTTCAGCTTTTTCTCCTGCCCAATCTCTAGTTAAGTTCATGCCCAATGCTGATGTGAACCGTACTTCCATGGCTAAGTATTGGTTGATAAATGCCCAAAGAGGAGCTTCTCGTTTTCCCAAGAAGTTAAACAGAAATCACATGCATCCGCACATTAGTGATATCATGGTAATGCTGCACAGAGTTAGGGGGTCACCCGAGGCTTCTTTGTTTGCAAATTTGTTATTATGTTATGTAGAAATTATTTTAGAGGGCAAGCATAAGCTGGATTGGGCTGAGTTAATTGCAAAATCCATGAGGGAACAGTTGAATAGTTCCAAGCATACTGGCTGTAGCTTTTATATGTCCTCTTATCTCATGTATTGTCTAGCATGTAGTAGGATATGGAGTGGCATGGTTCATGAGCCTTGGATTGATGGCATGTGTGTGTTTGAATATTTCTCTATGCTTCATAAAGATAGTGTAATTCAAAATTATAGGAGAGTTCATGATACTTTTATGGGAAAGCTTTGCTTTGAAATGTCTGGAGATTCGGCCAGGAGGATGAGCTCAGAAGCTCAACACTTTGTGACTAGGTTTGGGAGTTATTACATCCAATTCCCTAAGTTCTCTTATTTAAGAATTGGTGGTTTTGAGGATGCCCCTACCAAATTGCCTAGATATGCATTTGACTATTTTATTTTTGCTGAAATTTGTAGACAACTTGCCATCGTGCTAAAGCGTTTCCTTCCTGGAGACTGGGGTGAAAAACTATTTCCATTGCAGCTAGGAAAGCTTTCATGTCTAACCTTTGAAGATGCTATAAGTATCGGAAGTGACCTAGGTCATTTTGATTTCAAGTACCATACAGAAAGGATAGGCTTTGATAATAAAAATTTTGCTAGCGGCAGCCTGGGCTTTAGGTCTCACATGTTTCTAGTTCCCCATTTAGAGGATTTCTAACGAAGCTCAAGTCATGACCAGAAGCCACAGTAGACTCTGTATCTCTCAAATTATGTCAATGAGAATACAATTCAGCATAGAGGGAGTGATAGATGATGGTTCTGATTTGATTGAACCTAATTTCAAAAGACCTCTCGATACTAAAGAGGTAGATGTTGATTGGTCAAAAGAGGAAGATGATGACATTCAAAGAAGAACACAACATGTTCTCAAATTAACTGAGCAGTGGCTACAAGCAAAAAAGGAGCAATCCAGTCCTAAAAAGACTGGAAATAAATCTTCAATTTTGTTTTCTTCCCCCTTTGTTTCTAACACGCCTAAAACATCTGATAATGCAGGTTCATTTGGTAAGAAGTAGAAGAAAGAATCTAAAAAGAAGTCTATTGCGGAACTTTCATCTGTGGTTTCTCCTCAACGTATCACCAGGTTGCGCTCCTGATCTCAAAAGAAGGCAAAGATGACTCAAGAACAGACGGAGACAGTAAATCTGGAAGATGATAAGTTTGAAGACTTGAATTATCAGATTGGTGATGATGACCAAATTGGGAAAGATCTTTTTGATCTTGAAGACGTAACCCTGGATTTAATGGATACTCCTGTTAAAGTCGATCCCCAACTGGTAGTGACCAGTGACACGCCCAAATGGCTGACTTCTTCGGTCAATAAAAAGTGAAGTCTTATTCACGTGTCCATACCAGTACAAGATATTGTGAGTAAGTACGCTCAGAAAACCCCTAAATCCAAGAAGGTAAAAAGCACAGCGCGCATGTTTGCTGATGCTAAGACTGGAAAGTGGACGGCTGAGGTCGCTACTTATAGGCCTAAGGAAGAGAAGCCAGATGTGGTAGTTGAGGACTTTGAAGTTACCAAAATTGAGTTGGGAACAATGGACAGAGCCAGGAAAAACCACTTGTTCAAAGAAACAACCCAACAAATGCTGTTTACATCGGTGCAGGATAGCAGAGAAAAGAAAGAATTGAAACAGACCATTGTTTCACTTTCTCAGTTTATTAACGCATTTTGCAACTTTGATGCTACCCCATTGTCTTAGTCTTCTCAAGTGTTCGATCCCAATTCTGAAGAAAATAAGACTACTGAATCAAGTTCAAAGGGGACGAACTCTAGTTTCTTCAGTGGATGAATGGATGTCTCAGGTGCTAAAAAATGGCAAACAGTATATCAAAGATTCTCATTCAGTTCTTCATAACACCAAGACAACTATAGAGGAATTGTAGGCTCAACGACAAGTATGGAGCACAGATGAAGAAAACTGGGTGTCAGCAATGACCAAATTTATGGAAATTGAAAGGCATGGCTTTAGTAAATTCTGTGCAGAAGAGTCATTGAAAGGTGCCGAGGAGTCTTACTTCTTCATACTCAAAAAAAACATTAGCTGGCATATTGCCCTGATAAGAAGTGCTATTACAGAGAATAAAGAATATGAAGCTGAAGCAAAGCAAACCAAATCCAAAAGGTTGCCCTAACAGAGTTGAAAGTGATTAATTTCACTTATACCTACCCCTTTGTCTTCGGTGAACAAGAACTGAAAGGTGCTTTGGATGCTTTTGAATCAGCTATTAAAACCATCAGAGACAAGATTCAGCCCAAGGCCTTGGATCTTGTTCTTTATATCTAATTCCATCTTTTGCTGTCCTTTTGCATAAAACTTTGTCTTTGATATATAGATGTGCTTCTTGGCTACAATCATCATCACATCCTCTTGTTCTGATTGATTATACATCTATTTATACAATGAATTTGACCTAAACAAGTTTCACGCATTACAATGATAGTTCTATGATCAAAGGTTTACAACTTGACCTTGATCTCCTAGTTTGCATATTTTCAATTAGTTAGACTGATTAAAACAATTACAATTACTTTACTTGTCCCTCAAGAAATGGATTTAAAGCTAAGCTTTAAGCTAAATATAAAACTTAAGTGTTTTATCTGACGTGTAAGTCAGATCCACATTTCTCAGAATAAAGCTATTTCTTGGTAGACTGGTGCTAGAGTTGCTCTGTATTTTGCCTATCAGTGTTCGCTGTAAACTTGTCTGTTGAGTTCCTCTGTTGTCTGCTCTATCGGTTTACACTATTGACTACTCTGTTGGGTTACACTTGTAAATTTCGGTCGGGTTTTTCTGTGAATTATGTTGTCGGTTTACATAGTGATCTGTCTTTCGGTGATCATGTACCAATGGTTCAAAAATTGTTTCCCTTGTATACTAATTGCAAAATATGTCATCAATCTCCCCCTTTGACATTAGTATCAAAAACTGATATGTGCAAAACTAAAATGTTTAGTATGCACACCATGTGTTCACCTTGTCAATATGACTCCCCCTATGTGCATGCTAGTATAGTATATGTACATGTATATACACTTGCCTTTATACTATTTCCCCTTTTCAACTTATCAATTCCCCTTTATTATTTCTCTCTTTGTCACATATCATTTTCCCCTTTTTTTATAATAAGGACAAAGGTGTAATACTTACAACTTGTCAAAAATGTGGCAATGGGAAATCTGCATGTCTTCCATCATTTTCTCCCACTTCTCCTTAAGGTGTCCCAGGGCCATGTGCTCCAATGTTATTCTTGCATGCATATCATAGATACTATCGGTGACAGATATCTCTGGGGTGGCAATCAATTGTCTTGCCGAAGTCATATGCTGTTGCAGTGATGTGAGATTGGGTAGAAGTAGAGCCTGGAGCTCAGTTACCTAATCTTTGATTATTGATTCTACCTCTAGAATCTCAAGTCTCAACCTTTTAGCTTCCATAATATTTTCATAATGCAACTTGATTGCATTGTCATTGGTTGTAAGACCTTGTGCACTATCATTTAGACCTGCATCTATCTGTGCAATCTTTTTACTATTCTCCTTAGTGAATTGCTCTATTGTGCATAAATTTTGAACTAAGGTTATAGCTTCTGAAAGATTGGTTCTAATGCATTGACTAGTTCAGATAGTTTTACCTTGTTCTATGCCACTTCTTGGCTAAGTTTCTCTGTCAAATTTTATTGATACTTTTGCTCTGCACATTCTTCTATTGCCTTCTCTGCATCCACATTTTGTGATGTGATGGCATTTGTAAGAACTGCTAATTGATCAATAATAGAAGCATATTGATCAATGTCGGTATCATGTACAATCTGCAGAAGAATTTCCTTGGTTGTCTCTAGTACCTGTGTGTCCTTGGTCTCCTTTTTGATTTTATCTTGTATAACTTTCCTTTTACAAAGTTTTGCATACTTTGTAAGTGACTCTGGATCCAATGTCCTCGAATCACAGTCTGGTATTTCAATGATATCATCCAGGGTGACTGGATTCTTATTCTTATTCTTCTTCTTTGAAAGAGTGGTTGAGGCACTTTTATGCAGTACCATAGCAAGTTCCTTTGTTTGGTCTGATGTACTTGATGAAGGCTTTGGAGGTGTTGTGCCTTTTATCTGTTGCTCAGTATTTACCTGTCGGTTGGGAGTGTCTCCACATCAACCTTAGCTTTCTCTGCAACTTCTCCTTTGGTATCCTTTAGAGTGGCATCACCTTGCTTCTCTTCTTCACCTTTATCTTTCTTCTCTCCATCTATTTCTTTCTGTTGATCGGTTGTGTTTTTCTGTTCCTCTTCACCCATATCCTCGGGTATGCTTGCATCATGCTCGAGTGACTTCTCCTTTTGTGAGATGATATTGATAGCCTGTATCAATAATGACATTTTTCCTGGTATGTTAACTTGTGAAACATCTGTTGATGTGTCCTGTTCCTTGGTCTACTCAAAGGTAACAGTGACATCTTCATTTTCCTTTGCCTTATCGGCAGGATCTTCAGTGATATCTATGTTTGTCACAGCTTGGATTGTGACATCTGTTATGTCTCCTAATGAATTCAAAATTTGAGGAATGTCTTCCATTACTTTACTAGCTTTAGTGTTCAATTCAACTTGATTGTCATCCTCAGTGTCATTTATAAATTATTTTACAGGGCACGGTGTTGCCTCTTTTTCTCCATTATGAGGCTTGTCGATGAGTGCTAATACTCTCTCGGGGCTTGTGTCCTCTTTAGGTACATTGAGTATTTTTCTCCAAGCATCCTCACTTTCTTTATCAAGCTCAATTAAGCTTCCCTGTAGTACTTTGTAGGCTCTCAATTTTGCTGAGAACTTTTTTGAATGTAATTTCATCATTTCATCAATCTCTTCCATTTTGGACTCGGGCGACATTATAGAAACTAGGGATCTTTCCCTTATCTATCTTTCAAAATTCAATGCAAATGTCCATCTTTCCAATAACCTATCTTGAAGTTCTTGTGGCATCATATTTTAAAACTGTATAGGTATATATTTGAATATACACATTGTCGTGATGATGGCTTCTTCTATTTTATTATGATCCTCGGGATTCAGAGTTAGCTATTATCTAATCTTAGGATAAGATATTCTACCTGACTTGATGATTGATGTGGCAACCTCATCAATTGTGGTAGGAACTTTGTTCTTTAGAGGTTGTTCATCTTGTTCAGTGTCTTCTATATCTTCCTTGCTTCAGATTAGTATTTTTCTCCTCTTTGGTTCTGAAGTTTGCTCGGTTTGAGGCTTCCTCTTGTAAGTCCTCACTTGTCCTTTCTTAACTGGTGATGAACTTGCATCTTTTGTTGTTTGACTCCTTGTCCAAGATGCAGCAGTAGTTCTTGGCTTCTTTGGGGGTGGTGCATCAGACTCAGTTTATTTGGAGTCACTTACTTGTTCACCTTCACTGACGGGTGATTGTTCCTCGGTGTCTTGTTGTTGTATTGTCTCTTCATCGTTTACCGACAGCTTTTTCTTAAGGGTCTTTCCCATTTTATCCTTCTTTCTGTTGATTTTATTCACAACTAGTCTGGTCTTTATTCTTTCCTTTTCCTCTTCATAGGTTCCTAACCTTGGTAAAGATTTGTCTAATGGTTAATTCAATAATGCTTCAATAGCATTAGTGGCTTGATCTATGTTGATCTCATAGTCAAGTGGGGCTAACCATGTTGTCCTTGGTACAGCTGGTTTGATCATAGTTGTATCGGTGTCCACCATAAAACAAATATCAGCCTTATATTGTTCTACCATTTGTTCTAGTATCCTCATCCTTTTCTGCATTCTATCCTTAAATCCAGTGAAATAAGCATCCATAACTGATGTAAATTTGTCACTGAGTGACTTAATGAATTCACTGATTTGAATTGTCACTAGTCGGGTAGTGTGCCAGTTGACATTACCGACAGATGGGAAAAAGTCTTGAAAGTAGAAAATATGCACACAAGGAGTGAACCAAACTTACATGAGTTAGATTTTGCTAATCTAATGGTCCTCATGTTCTCCAATTGATTCAGTAGAATCTCGGATAGATCCAACTATAGACCCTTCTTTACAATCTTGTGAGCAATGTCTACTGCTCCGCATGCAATACTCTTCATTTTGTTGGCTTGGAATATCTTGTATCCCAATACGCATGCACCAAATTTCAGTTCTGGATCTTTGATGGAGTTTACCTTCAATCCTTTGCCATCCCATTTTGCAGCTGCCATCTTCTCAATCTCAGGGCGAGGAGGGTGTTTGAATGCCTTGGCCTTGTTGGTTATTGGATAACTGGTCACTGCGTGTATTACATCCCTAGCGATCTATTTTGTCTCGTCCAACCACATCTTTCGGTCATGCACTCTGCTTAGCACTATCCTCATCCACTCGGTTTCAAACTCCTTCGGGAACATTAGGGCATTTGTCATCCATTTCACCTCTATATGTTTATGTTCATCCTTGATGGTTCAGTTTGTGCAAAGCTTCTTGTAAGCTTGCTCAACTTCTAGATCTCTGATTTTTGCAACTTGCAGTGGATATACGCTCAGACATCATTGATTACCAAAACCCTAGGTGGTATGCTTGAAAATGTACCAACGTCGTTAGGTTGCGAAGCAACCTCTGGACATAACTTGTATTTAGGTTCTTCACAAGTAGTGTTATTGATTAGGTTAACCTTTTTATCCTTGGCCTTCTTGATCTTGGAAATGAAATATGTGGTTGCCATGGTTTCTAAAAAATTAGGGATTTTTCTGTAAATAACAGTGATCTCGGTGAGACTTTAGTTACTCACTTGTCCTGTTGTAGCTGCTGTTGTTTTGTCTGAATGCTGTGAAACTGCTGTGAGTCGCTTCCACAATCTAGTCGTTGTTCTTCACTCTGTTCTCTGCGTCACTCTTAATTGTATGGTGAGTGAATGAGATATTTCTTCGCCTTTTTATAGAGGATGCCCTAACTGGTGCATTTAATGCTTTACCCACTTCTTTGTGTTCGAAGACGGAGTCACTTAGGTATCACACAAACTTCTAGCTTGGGGTAAGTGACAACTCACTTGACCTTTCACATGTTTACTGATGGTGCTCGGTAAATGGTGAAGACTTCAATGTCTTTTACATGATTACCAAAGAGTCTTAGTTTACATTGTTAACTTGGCTTTCATATGTACACCGACGATTCTCGGTATGTATTGATCGACGGGATTGGATTCATAGATTTATAACAAGTAATACCATAGTGCATCCTTATTTATGCTAGTCTGGCATATTATCAATGTGTAATGGAACTGATGTAAAATATAACTTGGTATAGTGCAGTTCCATACTTACTTGTTCAGCTTAGGTGGGGGTGGTGATGTCACCAGATCCATTGGATAAGGTGTCACCAATTGTATTGCTTGGTCCAACATCATCAGTGTTTGTAGCTTTCCTCCACATTTTTTTCTCATCTTCCTGATGTCTTCAATGGTGTTGCCATTGGAAAAAGTGCTTGTCTCTGTCACTCAGTCTCTGTAGTCCTTGCTTAGATGACCAACCCTATGAAAGTGTAAGCATGCCATTATGGGGATAGTCTAGCTTCTAGACCTTCTCATCCATTTTCTCATGCAGTTTGCATCTATGTGTCCATATCTACCACATGCTATGCAATTTGTCTATGTGTTGTAATCCCAAACATATGAGTTACCGACTCTTTTCGGTTGATAAGCATTTTCTTGATCTTTTGGCTTCCATGCTTGTCTTTTCTTCTTCCTGCATTCAAGAGATGTGTGCCCATGCATTTTGCAAGTAGGAAAATATTTTTCCATGTAGGTTTCCTTCTTTGGTTGTTTCACCTTAGATTTGCATTCATGTTCTTTGTGTCATTTCTTGTTACAGTTATAACAATTTCCTATGAATGTAGATGTGGATTTAGGAATACCTTTCATTTTGCTTCTGCAAATATTTGATGTGTGGCCTAGTTTTCCACAGTGATTGCATGACTGCTTCCTTGGTCTTGGATTTGTGTAGACATCTTTTTGATTAGCTTGGTATGGTGAATCTCTATGCTCGGTATAACCTAGTCTGGTATTGTTGTTGACTCTTCTTTGTCCTTCCAAAAAATCATCCATTCTTTTTGTGCTTTCTTCAGCTCTCTTAATCATATCATTATGATGTTGCTGAATCATTACTTCATGCTTTAGTTTTTCATTTTCTTCTCTTATCTCACCAATAGCTTCTAATTTTCCATTGAGTTCTATGTTCACTCGGGTTGCCTCTTGACTCATAAGAACTATTTGATTGGTGATCTCATGATGATGTTCAATAAGTATTTGTATTTCTGACTCTTTTTCTTGTAGCTTTTCAATGATCTTCCTCCTGTCATCAATAGCTAGGGTTCTTTCTTGTTCAACTTGTCTAGCATCATTCATAACATCAATCATTCTCACCATCTATGTCTCTTGACCAATTTGCAGTGATTTCACTTGTCCAACGAGATGTTGATTGATTTCATTTAGACTTGTAATGCTTCCTTAGGATGTCTCTGATGTATTGCTAGATATAGATCCTGTTGACTCAAATAAATTAGGTATCTCTTCTTCATGATAGTCTGTTTATTTTCAGCGAGATGCCATAACCTTTCTTTCATCCAGTAGCTCTCTCATCTTGATTCTAGCTTCTTTATATTGCTCATAGAAGATCTGTATCTCTAACTTCTATTTCTCAATACTCTTGTCTAGCTTCTACCTTTCCATTGCATGATCTTTTCTCTCAAGTGATTTAAACTTTTCCAAATAAGAGATCTAGCTCTGATACCAATTGTTAGAATAATAGAATGGTGTGTACTGAGAGGAGAGCGGTGAATCAGTACCCTTAAAATTTTTATCACTTAACCTTAATAATTTTAGTAATCAATACATTGTATTACCAACCATATGTGCTATTCTTATCTTATGCATGTTATATCAATTCATAAACTTAATTTTTATGTTAACATTAATAAAAACATTCATGAAATGTAATGACACATGACACAAGATTTGGTAACGCAGAAAACCCTTATTAGAAAGTAAAAAGTACAATGGGGATGAAACCCACAAAAATTTATTATCTGCAGAATGGAAGGGGCCGGTTAAGGCTTACAAGTTTGATCACTTCTGATGATCTTACCCTGTTAGGAGTAACATGTTTAGACTGGTTAAGGTCTACTTAGTTAAGAGCTTTAGCAACACTGTTTAGTGTGCACTCAGTTAAGAGGTTTACAAAAGGATTGTTAAATCCACCTTCTCAAAGGATTTCTTCTATTTGCTACACTTGTTAGAATGTAGTAAAAAATACTTATTGACCTAATATAATGCAATATAGAATTGATGAGTATAGATCTTTTAAAGTCTACAATATGAAGTATCCCCTATAGTGACTGATTAATACCTCTGTTATGCTTGGTAGCCTTGGATCTTGTCTTTTATAACTGATTCCATCTTTTGTTGTCCTTCTGCATAAAACTTTGTCTCTGATCCATAGATGTGCTCCTTAGCTACAATCATCATCACATCCTCTTGTTCTGATTGATTACACATCTATTTATACAATGAATTTGACATAAATAAGTTTCACGCATTACAATGATAACTCTATGATCAAAGGTTTACAACTTGACCTTGATCTCCTAATTTGCATGTTTTCAATTAGTTAGACTGATTAAAACAATTAAAATTACTTTACTTATCCCTCAAGAAATGGATTTAAAGCTAAGCTTTAAGATAAATATAAAACTTAAGTGTTTTATCTGACGTGTAAGTCAGATCCACATTTCTCATAATAAAGTTATCTCTCAGTAGACTGGTGCTCGGGTTGCTCTATAGTATGCCTGTCGGAGTTCACTATAAACTTGTCTGTCGGGTTCCTCTATCGTCTGCTCTGTCAGTTTACACTGTTGACTGCTCTGTCGGGTTACACTTGTAAACTTCTGTCGGGTTTCTCTATGAATTATGTTGTCAGTTTACATAGTGATCTGTCTTTCGGTGATCATGTACCGACGGTTCAAAAACTGTTTCCCTTGTATACTAATGACAAAATATGTCATCATATATATATATATATATATAGTAATGATCATTATTATTAGTATATATGTAGTCAATGATATGCTCCAGCATAAGAACCTCTTCCTTAAATTGATTTACATCTTATTTGTTGATTTTTTTCAAATATAATCGATAATTGCTTGTTAAATAGTCTGCTTCCTATAGCTATTGATTGGCATGGGAAAGACAACGATATGTTATCGATGGCCTCGCCGCCTTTGCCTATATTAGTGTAATCATATTCCATTATATGCCTTGACTAATTGATTTTTGTACACTTGTATCTTCCCGTGTTATTGATAAGGTCATTGTATTCTCTCACTTGATATATTTTGGGATATATTTGATACTTATTTAGTGGCGATTAAAGGCACCAGTTTATGAATGTCTGATAGTTTATGAAATTTCACAAAATTGAGATACTTTTTTGTCCTATAATCATATTACAATATAATGCCTATTTATTTATTTTAATTTTAATTTTAATTTTTGCCTTCACTTTTGACAAGTCACAACTTCTTGCAAAGTTTTTAAAACAAATATTTCATCATTTTTTGTTGGTATTCTTTGGATAGAGAATACAACATAGCTTTAAATTAGCTACCTACTTTCCGCTAAAATTGGTCATAATGCAAATAACGTGTAATGACAAAAAACTATCAATTTAAAAGCTTGCAAGCCAGGAATATTTTAAATTTAATCATTTTTGTAATTAATTGCTAAAAAATTAAAAGTTAAAATTTTTCAAAATGGTGAAGTTGGTTGTTATGAAAAAAATGGCCACATTGGTTAAAATGTCAACTCAAATATGTTACCAAACGAAATTGTATAAATCATTGTTGATGTACATCGGTCAGATAAATAAATCTGACTATATGAATATTATGAGAAATGATTTATTACTTATATATATATATAATAATAATAATAATAATAATAATAATAATAATAATATTATATATTAATATGCATATATATATATATGTATAAAGTTAATCTATATTTATTCTTATAATAACTATATAGTTAAATTAATAAATTAGATTAATGAATAGACATGTCCCATTAAGGGACATGTCTCTTCTTGTCTTTGCCATGTATATATACAAGAGATCGATGCATTTGGAAAATACATAAAATGAAAGCAGTGTGAATATATTTGCAATTGATCTCTGAAAATCAACAATCATCAAGTATATTGAATTTTCATCATTTTCCCAAATTGTGTCTATGAAGGTGTGATGTGACAAATAACACATTACTAACAAATGATAATTTCAACCATGCACATATATACATTTGGTCAAAAAGACTCAAAATATGCTCATCATTGATCAACCTAACATTTGATTCGAGATAAAAGTTAAAAAAATATGGATTGATTAAGAACACAAGCTAATGCCAAGAGGCAATTGGTTTAGTGCTAAAGTCATGTTGTAGGCATCTAGATGGTGCTGAGTTCAAATCTTGTTCGATAGAGAACACAATATAACTTTAATAATGCAAATAATGTGTAATGACAAAAAAACATCAATTTAAAAGCTTGCAAGTTGGGAATATTTTGAATTTAATTGTTTCTACAACTAATTGCTGATAAACTAGAAGTTTAAAAATTTCAAGATGGTGAAGGTGGTTGTTCTGAAAATAATGGCCACATTGGTTAAAATGTCAACTTTGATATATTTCCAAACGAAATTACATAAATAAACTCTTGTGAGGTTTCACACCATCCCCCCATCACATGGGGTCCCCCTATTTTCACCTTCACTCCTAAAGCTTTGTTTGGGTAAGTTAGAGCAGTAGGAAAGGATTTGAAATGCGAAACTGACTAAGTCTCGCTGATTGAGAGAAGAGACCAAATTGATGAACTTTGAAGATAGATAGATAGATAGATAAATTTTTAACGTCCACAATGAATCTGAGAGGGGTGTATTTAGAACACTATCAATTCTAGTCGAGATTTCTCTCCTTCAAGGAATTTTGACCATGATATTCCTCTCTCTCCTAAGATCTCGCTCTTGCATTGAATGAGTGCAATGTTTATGAGGAGAAGCCTAAATGATGTCCAAAATTGGGGTGAGTGACGAATTGATGGAGTCAAATAAATGAGTACAAGAGGTAGGTCAAAATTCATCTCTCTTGAAGAATCTTGCCTTAGGATTTCCTCAAAACTGTGAGAGTCCTCCCTGTTTTAACACCAAACTCAATGGAGTTTTAGTGGCCAAGAGATGAAGGCAAGTGAAAAATGAATACTAGAGGTGGCCGTAATTCCTCTAATTTGAGGAATCCCTATCCAAGTTTTTCCCTGAACTTGCAAATGCTCGCCTAGGAGACACCCTTGATTCCAATTGAACGTGAGCGATGAGTTAATAAACGCTGGGATGACCAAGTAGAGGAAAAGTTTCAGTTTTGAAGTAGGGGTGATGGCCATATTGATTTGGTTGTAATTATTCTCTCTTGAATAATCTCAACTCCTGAAGTCTTCACTTTCATAGAATCCCACCTAGGATATTTTGGAGCCAAGATGAACAAGTGCAGATTAAGGAGACAAGTAAGGGCCCGTTTGGGTGCTGGAATACCAAATGTTGGACATGGTCAATTCTGGAAGATGCTACAATTATGGAAGATACATATCCTAGAAATGATGTCCAAAATATGGGTTGGACCTGTTTGGTTTACCTGGAAGATGACTGAGAAGATGCATAAATAATTTTAATTGTTTATTTCTTAATTTTTTTGAATATGATGTGTATGTGTGTATATATACACTCATACACACATATATGCATATATATATGTGTGTGTGTGTGTGTGTGTGTATACACATATATACACACATACACACATTTGTATATATATATATATATTTACACATATACACATACACACATATGTGTGTATATATACATACACATGTATACACACATGTCTATACACACACATGTATTTATACATGTGTATATATTTATATATACACAAGTGTATATATCTATATATACACAAGTGTATATACAAATATGTGTATATATATGTGTGTGTGTATACAAATGTATATATACATGTGTATATATATGTGTGTATATGTATATATACACATATGTTTATATATACATATATGTATATACACACACATATATGTATATTTACATGTATATATACATGTGTGTATATACACACACATATATGTGTATATATACACATATGTATGTGTGTGTATACACACACATATATGTGTGTGTATACATACATGTTTACACATATACACACATGTGTGTATATATACACATATACACACATATATACACATTTCCAAAGCTTAAATTCAATTCCTAAACTTTAGCTGCTCCACTAAAATAGGGATAGATTCCAATTTAACCTTTTCCCATGATTGAAATTTTACATGGGGACACTCCGACTGCTTAAATTTAAGCAAAAAATGAACTTAAGAAACTACATGGGGACATGGGGTAAGCGAAATTTGACTCTGGCTTAAGAAGATAACTGGCGCGTTACGAATCAGTCAGAATTCCTCCCCGTTGAGGAATCCCTCCTAACATAGTCTTGAAAAATGAGAGAGTAGAGTGTTATGTGGAGTTAGGGGGGAAATTGGAAGGAAAGAAATAAGGTAAAGATGAACAAATAGATGATATGGTTGGAATTCCTCTTCTTAGAGGAATCCCAACCTACAATTCCTCTCATATCATAAATCCTGCCCAACTTAGACATGAATGCATGCCCCCAAACCATCAAACATAGGTGTTGTAGAATGGAGAGAATGAATTCGAAGATAATGATGCATGGAATAATTCCTCTTCCATGAGGAATCCCACCCATAGTCTTTCCCACCAAATCATGCCTTCATATATAGGCCTGTTGTTCTTGACAACATTGAACACCTACAAGTTTTTGAAGATGATACCTGAATAAATGATTTTATGGCATGCATGGAAGCCTTCTCGTCTATTTATTTTGAGGAGGTGGATGAAAGGAATGAAGAGGCCAATTCTGAGTCTTTTCCATTAGAAGAGGTTGTTCAACTAAAAATTAATAAAATTTCTAAAGGATTGGTCTCCCTAGAAAGTTTGCTTTCAAGAAAGGATGATAGTTATATCTCAAAGAAGGGCTAGCATTCAGAAGTGTTGAAAGAATATGATAAAATAAATATCAGCACTTCAACAGAACCTCGATGGATATCTGTGGGAAAAACTCCATCTAGCCAGGAAAAGAAAAACCTGCAAGTCTTGCTGACCGCCTATATGGACGTGTTTGCCTGGAACTATGAGGATTTAAAGGATTTTTGGAAAGGAAAATTTAGCCACCATATTCCCGTGAAACCAGAGTCTAAGCCTTTTCGGAAAAAGTTCCAGAGTTACAATCCCAAGGTATCAGAAGCTATTCTGAAGGAGGTGGACAAGATGCTGAAGGCAAGGATTATTTACCGCATTCATCACAAAGTGTGGATTGAAAATATCATCCCGGTGAGAATGAAAAGTGGAGAAATAATGATCTGTGTTAATTTCCGTAACTTGAATCAAGCCAGTCTAAAAGACAATTACACCTTGCCTAAAATGGAACATGTTTTGCAAACCGTGGCAAGATCTGAAATGATGTCTCTCCTCGATGGATTTTGAGGTTATAATCAAGTGAGTGTGTCAGATGAAGACAAGCACAAAACCTCCTTTACTACAACACCATGGGGAACATTTTCCTACAACTAAATGCCCTTCAGATTAATTAATGCAAGGGCTACCTTTTAGAGTGCCATAGATTCTTCTTTCGCAGACATGAGAAATGGGATAATAGTAATTTACCTTGATGACTTGATGGTTTACTCTAAGAGAAGGAAGCATCATTTTAGAGACCTTCAATCAGTCTTTTAGAGGTGCAGAGAGCATGGTATATCACTTAACCCTAAGAAGTCCATCTTCTGTGTGACAGAAGGAAAACTATCGGGTCACATTGTTTCCAAAGAAGGAATCAAAATCGATCCTGAAAGAGTAAAGGAAATCTAGCAGGTCAACCCACCGTCAACTAGAACAGGTGTCAAATCTTTCTTTGGCCAGATCAACTTCTTGAGAGCCTTTGTTCCAGACTTTTCCGAATTAACTAGGCATATCATGGGAATGATGACAAAAGGACCTATCCATAAAGCATCAAACTTTCCATGTTTACCTTTGTCTTGATCTTTCACATTCCATCTCAAAACTAAGTCTCCTTCGTAAAATTTCCTTTCTGTGGTTTTCTTATCAAATAAATGTTCTACTTTCTATTGCATGTCCTGATTTCTTTCATGAGCTCTATTCCTCACTTCATCCAATTCTGCAAGTTGTAATAGTCTGTCTTCCATGAAATCCACTTCTTCATAAAATTATACACTGGCAATAAATTATTTAGTGGTAAGTGAGCTTTCTTTCCATAAACAAGTTCATATGGAGCATACCCAGTAGATTTCTTAACTATAATCTTGTCTGCCCAAAGTGCGAGAGGTAATTTTGAATCCCATGCTCTTTTGATATTATCTAACATCCTTTTGATAATTTTCATTATATTTTTGATGATAGATTCTACTTGGCCATTCCCTTGAGGGTGATAAGGGGATGAAAAGGAAATTTTTATTCTGCATTTCTGATGAAATTCAATAAATTTTGCAAATCTAAAACACATAGCATTATCACAAACAATCTTCTAAGGAGCACCAAATCTTGTCAATATCTTTTCAGTCAAAAATTTGATTACCACTTTACTAGTAGCTTGTCTAGTTGGTATGACTTCCACCCATTTAGTGAAGTAATTAGTGGCTACCAAAATCCACTTATGCCCACCACTGGATGTATCAATTATTTCACCTATGAAGTCTATTCCCCACATTTGGAATGGTTCTTCAATAGTCATAGGATTGAGAGGTAATGCACCATTATATTTGAGTTTTCCTGAAAATCCTTGACATGCTTCACATTTTTGAACATATTCATGACAATCTTTAAATATGCAGGGCCAATAGTATCCCACATTCAATACTTATGTGTAGTGGTCTTTGTTGAAAAGTGCCCGCCACATGTTCCGTCATGGAGATCTTTTAGCACTTCTTTAGCTTGGTATGTATCTGAACAAAAGAGAAGTACACCATCCCTATTTTTCCAATATAGGTCTCCATGCATCCAGACATACTTAGATGCTTATAACTTTATTGTCCTCTTCTGAATATCTGTAAGGTTCTCAGGACATCTCATGTGTTTCAAAAAAATACTATATTAGTGTACCAAGGGCATCTTTCAATACTTGTATGAGTTACGCTTAGATCAATATGATTTACTTGTAATGCATCCATATTTGAATCTGCCATCAACTTTTCTAATACTTGTCCTCTAATAATCTTAGTGATTTGGATCTCTATGTCAAATTCCTGAATCTGATTTACCCATCTGCATCTTCTCCCAGTGACTTCTGATTGTCTGAATATATCCTTTACTGCTGCATTGGGAACATAGGCTAACACTTTTGCACCAACCAAATAAGGCCTAAAGGATTTCACTGCCTTTACAAGAGCATAAGCTTGTTTCTCATTGATATCATAGTTTAACTCAGAAGCTTGAAGGGTTTTACTGAAGAATGCTATTGGTTGTTCATATCCTTCATCATTCTTTTGTAATAAGACAACAACAATGGTGTGATATGATGCAAAAGAAAATAATTGAAATGGCTCAGTATAATTTGGGGATTTGAGAATAGGGGCTTCCTTAATTGCCTGCTTAATCTTTACAAATGCCTCCAAAGCTTCATTTGTCCATTTCATGTTTGCACCCTTCTTTAACATTATAGCAATGGGTTTAATTATTTTTGAGAAGTTTGGGATAAATCTCCTTACAAAATTGATTTGTCCAAAAAAGGATTGAATCTTTTTAACAGTTTTAGGAACCTCAATTTTATCAATCGCTGCAATCCTTTCTGGGTCTATTCTCACCCCATCCTTGGATACTATATGTTCTAATAACTTTCCTTCACTTACTACAAAATGACACTTCTTTGGGTTCAAAGATATCCCATATTCAAGGGCTCTTTGAAAAATTTGTTCCAAGTGTCCACATTGATCTTCTGCCCTTTTGGAGTAAGCAGTTAAGTCATCCTGATATACCACCATAATCACATCAATGAAATCTTCAAAGGATACATCCATTGCTCTTTGGAAGGTAGCTCCCGCGTTAGTGAGTCCAAAAGGAATTCTAGCATATACATAAGTACCCCAAGGTGTTGTAAACGCTGTTTTATATTGTTCCTCTTCTTTAACTTTCACCTGGTTATACCCTGAGAAACCATCCATCATTGATAACAATTCATTTCCCATGACCTTTTGTAACAATGCTTCCATGTTAGGTAATGCATAGTTGTCTTTTAATGATGATACGTTTAATATTATAAAATCTACACAAAGTCTAATATCACCATTCTTCTTCCTGACAGGGACCAAATTTGAAACCCATGTGGAATGTCTAATTGGCTTTATTATACCAGCATCCCTCACTTGATTATCTCATTTTTCATTTTAGGAGCTAAAGTAGGGTTTATAGGTCTTTGCCTTTGTCAAAACGGTTTAGCATTAGGCTTCAAAGGTATCTCATGTTGAAAAATATCCTCTCGGTAAGCTTTAAGATCATCATAGGACCAAGCGAATACATGTCTATATTTTCTCAGTAATCTGATAATATCTGTTATGATCTTGGGAGTTAAACTTTTTCCCAAAAATACTTCTTTTGGAGTCTCTTCACTTCCCAAGTGTCATGCCGAGAAATCCACTACTGGGCAGACACAACAAAGTTACTCTATTAAACAAACAGGTGCCTATTCAAACAGGAATAGGAGATAGATGTCTGTCAAAATTAAGATGCTTTATAAGCCAGAATACTCTTCTGTTCTAGTTTCATCTTACATTTCAGTTTTTTTATTTTTAAACACAAAAATATGTTATAATGTGCATTTATTGAAAACTTCTTAAATCTGAGAAGCCCTGTTTACTTAGATCTCTTTTCTTTTGCAAATGTAAACTAAACTTAAACAATATCATTTACATAGGCTTGAAGCTAAAATTCAAAAATATGATTACTTCATTTACTAGAAAATAAGCATTTACAATATTAGAATTCTTTTCATATTTTCACAAGTTCATGTAACAACCACATATTTCTTTTATAATTGCAGAAATTTTACATACAATGAAATATCTATTCTTGATAAGAAATACTTTGAAATGCACCTAATGCTGGTATCTTCATACAAGAGGATCAAATCAACCTTTATTTACAACTTTTCTCTTCATACATTCACAAGTTCATGAGAGTATACTTTGAATAGAATAAATTTCTTCAAGGTTGTCACCTAAATTAGTCCTTTAATTTTTATTTCTCTTTCAATTTCAAAACAACAACTTCATCCTTTCATACTCAAGCAAAATTTGCAAAAGAAAGCTTTGTAGGATGGCCATGGGAAGCTCACCTCCCAACCTAGGCCTTTACAAGACCACCCCCGAGCTAGGAGAACCATTGCTAACCCAGGTATGCATAAAGCCAAATGACACACAAACACAACATAATGTACACATAGAACACCCTCCCATGGCTAACACAAGGAGATTGAAATAAAGCTTCCTAAGGGTGAAGGTGGACCAAGTACCCATTGGGAGACAAGGCTAGAGATGAAAATGCAAGCCTTCAACAAGGCAATCATTTTTATATACAAAAGAAACATAACTCCTCTTCACACCCCAAATCAAAATAGCCAAACATGGCTAAATCCCTTATGTCCCGTAAGAAAATAAAACCCTTATGACCCCAAGCATATCAATGCTGCTAGCCTACCATGGACCCCATAATCCATGGTGCATCCCTCTCTCCCAAGGAGAGAGACTCTACACCAAGAGGGTTGTCAAACTCCCTTCACCCATTAGGCCACTCTTCCCTCCCAAGGGTGAGTGAGGCCTTGAACAAGAATCCCTTTAACAACACACAAAAAGATAAGAGAAAATACATGCAGATTTTTACTTCACATGTCAACACTTCATACTACAAAATCAACATACCAACAAGAACATACACAATGCAGCATAAACAAGAACTATATTTCTTCAATCTTTCATGGAAGCCATAAGAAAGACGCCATGAAGGAGAAGTGTAAAGCTTGAGAACTACCAACCTTGCATTAGAAGTTATGGAAATGAAAACTGAAGTAGAGCCCTTCCCTTTTGTTCCTCCTTCCTTTTCTCCTAAATTCCTTAGTAGTCTC
>MU228370.1:112167-128955 GCA_018584345.1 Thuja plicata | reverse complement strand
CATGTCATTTGTGAATGTGATGTGTATTTTGTTTGGTGTCACTTGACACTTGTGTTGTCCATGTGGATAGTGACATGTCAATTAGGGCTTGGGAAAGAATCACTTAACCTTATATGACATTATTTTAATCACTTTCATATAGATGCCTTGTAGGGATCCTATCATGTTGGAACTCGAATTTGAACCTTAGGGGTACTTTGGAGGGATTAAAAGTGACCCTAAAGTGTATTTTTGACCAAAATTAGTTAACCCTAAGGGGGTACCTTAGGTTATGGCTAGTTTTTACCTATGGGAGACACCTAGGTCACCATTATGACTCTCCAAAATGCCTATTTTTCAAAAGTGGCGAAAATAGAGATGGTATTATGCACCTAACTTGTCCCACACTCCTTGCTAACCTCTTAATTAAGAGGGGAGACAAAAAGGCTAGTTGTCATATCTCATCATTGCTAATTCTTGAGTACTTTTTTTAGGGGTATTTTTAGAGGGTTTGAGAGACTTAGTGGGTGTTCACCCACTCTCTAATTTTAGAGACAATTAGGATTTTGGAAGGAGGAAAGATAAGGATTTGGACTCTTCTCAAGTTTCATTTTGCCATAACACAATTGAAAGGTTGGTTTCTCTTGCCATGGAGTGCTTGATTTGTTGCAAGAAAATTTGATGCATTATTTTATGAATATGAGATCTTGTATGAGATTCATGTATGTAATCTTGTGTAGTGTTGTAGTATGTAAATTTTGTTGTCATGTGTTGGGGAGGGAATGCATTTGAATTTTTTGTATCACCCTTTGTTTCTTTGAATTGAGAGTGTTGTTCATGGGAGTGAAGGCATCACTCAACTTTTAGGAAGGGAAGAAGTGGCCTTGGGTGAAGGGGTTAGTTGGGCTCTCCATTGTAGTGAGAGTCTCTTCTCTTGGAGAAGAGGGATAAATTTATGGCGTATGGGCTCCATGAATCTATGTTAGAAATATTATATTTTGGCATAGAAATGGCCAATGTGTATATAGAAGTAATATCAATATAACTTTGGAGAGGCATGGAAAACTCTTGATGATAAATTTAGAAATTGTAATGGCATTCTCCTCCTTGGAAAAACCCACCTTCACCCTTCTTCAATGGGTTTGTAAAAATCATTTGTGAAACCTTGATTGAGAGTTTATTGTTGTTTTATGCATATATAATGTTGTGAGAATTTAGATGTGAAACCTTGTTTAGCCTTGGTTCTCCAAGCTCGGGGGTGGCCTCCTTGAGGCCTTGGTTGGGAGGTGAACTTCCCATGGTATCCCTCATGAAATTTATAGGTTTTTGAAGTCATAAAGTTGGTGCAAGAAGCTTGAAATAAATCTCTATTTGGGGGTAGTTGTGTGCAAGCAATTTCAATGTTGCATAGTCACTCTTGTATTGAAATTTATTTTGTTGATTGTTGTAATATTCAATCTTGAAGCTTCTCAAGCTAGATGTGGAGAGATATCCTTCTTATGTAAGGATCTATTAAAGTAAAACATGATGTGTACCATTCAAGCATTGTATAAATTTATCATTTTGAAGATGTTGTAATGTAGATTGTAAGCTTATCATGTTGTAAAAGATAGAATCCTTAGTCCATGAATATTATTTTTTAATTCTTAAAAGAAAAGAAGTTAATCACCCATGAATAGAAGGATAGCCAAAATTTAAAGAGAAGAACAATATTGTAGTTTCATTCCCTACAATCTTAAGAAAATTCGCATTTTGAAACCTTCATAGATTCAACTCCTTTCAAACAGAAAAATCTCCATTTCATTTGCATCTCTTGTGAAGAAGAAATATCCTTGCTATCAAAACAAACCAGATTTGTTAGTATGCTAATATTTAATCAACTAATGTTAGTAACCTTCTTATTATATTACCTTTTAAATCAATCCTATCGTGCACTATGATCTCCTACCAAAAAAATGAACCAAACAAATCTAAAATGTAAGAGCTTATAACAAAGCCCATAACATTTTCTAGATTTAGAGCATAAAAAACTCTCTGAAATTTGTATGGAAAAAGAAATATTCTCTTACCATAGGGAATATTTCTTTCTCAAATGGGCTTCCCTCTAATTAAATTCAAAATTATATCTCAATAAATTAAACATGCAAATTAAATCCTAATTACCTAGCTAAACTCGCCTTCATTCTATCCCTTCCGTGGGCCCCACCTTGATCTCTCACCTTTTTGCATAAATATTGTATTGTTCTAAGTTCAATATAAAAATAAATTACTTTATCTAATAGGGATGAACTACTTGGAAGTGGCGCCACCTTTCCCTTGCTGCCCACTTCCCTAAACATTCTGACATGACCTTTTTCCTAAGTCAACTCTCTTCTCCACTTTTGAAATTTCCCTTGGGAGGAAGAGATCTTGGGTGGGTCCCAACAAACCATCACCACCCTTCCCTAGAAAATTGTGTCACCTTCCTTTCATGCAAAATTTCTCTCCTTTCATGCGAAATTCTATGCAATGGATGGGAGTAGATGGTGGGTCCCTCCCCCTATGCTTGTTCTTTTCAACCTGTATGTTGGGAATTCGGTCCCCTTCACCTTTGCATTTTTTTTTTTTTACCTTGGCTTAGAAAATGTTAAAGTAATGAATTAGTAAGTAGTATGGTGGGCCTAGTGTATGTCTTGTCACCCTGTACTCTCCCCTATTTGTAGATTTCAAAACCCATGCAATGTTTTGTTTGTAAATAAATGGATAGATTAATTGTTAGTGGGTAGTTAGGGTTAGAGGTTAATGGAGGGTTAGATGTATAAGTTAATAAGTTAGTTAGAGGTTAGTAGATAGTTAAGCTAGTTTATTATGCCCTTTTCAATATTGATTTTTAAATTATTTTTGGTAGCATTTCTTCGCACATTAAATTAACTTAATGGTGTAGTATGTAATATTAGGTATAAAACCTTAATATTTAATTTTAATTGGTATTAGAATCATTTAGTGTATTAATCATGTTTTAAATTTTAATTGATATTGGAATCAATTGTCAATAGAATAGCTAATCATTCTAAATGGATACTTAACCTTAGTTGTTAGGTTAATTTATAATGGTAAGATTTGTGAACTTAATAAATCAAAATTTTTGTTTAAACTATTGATTAATCTGTTAGAGAGTTAGATTTCTCAGTGGATTTAATTATATAGTTAATGTTTAATTTTAGTTTATTTTCAAAATAAAAGGGGGGATTATATTGCTCTTGTATTATAGGGGTTAGGGCTTGTATGCTCATCTGTAATTAAAAGTAAATTTAAATATTGAATTAGGAGATACTTCAAATGTCTGAATAAAATTTTAATTTAAAGTTGATTGTTAGGAGACTGATCAGTTAGGATTGAATGTGTTTTCTCAAAAAGGAATAATCTCATTAATGATGCTAGTAGGCTAGGAAATCAGGGTTGGTTGTAGCTTTTGAATTTTAATTTGATAGTTGGTTGTTATAGTGAAATTATTATTTTATTTTAATCTTGTCAATCGTTCAATGTTCATGTATGATTGGGAGTAGAATATTTATCTGACTGGACTTGAACTAGTAGTTAATGTTAACCGAAGCTAGACTTGAACGGATTCAGTTGTAATTTAGGTGTATAGTTAAATAAGCAATAAGACAACCTAGACCAACATGTGTTCATAACCTCTAACTACCATCCCGATTCTTAAACACAGTATCAAAGTTAGATCTACCTAAGTTGAGTATCCTTATAACCCGAGACACAAGTTGGTACCCAATTCTGCATTAGTTTGTGGCTTGACCCTTATTCAGTATGCATATACACCTTGTAATTCGAAGGTTAAATCTTTTTGCTATCACCTTTCCAACTCAACCATTGTTAGTTGTACATACTTATGTGCTTTTAAAAAAAACATTGTGTGTGTGTTTTGCCCTAGTTTAAGTTTATCCTTTCTATATCATCCTTTGCGACATTAGTATTTTTCTTCTCCAACTTTGAATCCTTATTGTCAAAAAACCTCTCCATTTCTATAAGACCTTTTGGAACTTTATTTGTTTTTAACTGAATGACTTCCTTTCCAAATAACACTTCTTTCCCATTTTCTATTTCTACATGAGCATTCAAATCTATTAACTGATCTTCATATTCTTGTTCACATGCTAAAAATTTGATTATATCTCTATCATCTTCAAATATTTTCCAATTGTTGATGTTATCCGCTATAGTAGGCCTAGTTTTAACTTCAACTTGAACTATGTCTTCACAAGGGATATCATTATGCCTTAATGCCAAATTAGCGATAAAATCAGCAAGGATATTTTGTGATCTATCTATCCAATCAATAGAGAAAGCATCAAAAAATTCCATAGAATCCCATACTTCATTTCTATATCTTTTAAGATGAGGATGCTTAGCAACAAATTTACTTTTAACTTGAGAAATAATTAATTCAGAATCACCAAAAACACTTAAGCATTTTATTTCCTGCTTATTAGCTATCTTTAAACCAAGAAGCAAAGCTTCATATTCTGCAACATTATTAGTGCATTCAAAATCTAGTAAGAAGGAATATTTAAATGTTTTCTTATCAGGAGCAAAGAAAATGACACCAGCTCCATTACCATCTTTACAACAAGCACCATCAAAATACATTTTCCAAATTGTATCATTATTTTCTTTAGAATGTAATTCAATAGGTTCATTATTATGCATTGCATTTTTTGAAATACTTACTTGAAAGTTATCCATATCAGAATGACAAAAATGTGTAACTAAGCTTGGCTCCACTTCCTCAATAATGTATGGACTTCTAGCTTCTCTATCAATTCTTACATTCCTGCCATTTACTGGAATAGAAGCATAAGAAAGATCTAATTGAATACTACCTCCTACTAAGCTAGACCATTGTCTTGATAATAGGCATTCCATAATTGGCAGGAACTTCAACCACAGTAATATCCATTTTATAAGACATTTCAGGACATGTAAGAAATTTAAATTCAACATTTTTCATTATAACTACAACAAGAACAGATCTATTATCCATAGCATAGCATCTACCAAATTTATTATCAACATTCATTCCGAATTCTTTCATTACATCATTAGGTATAATATTTACTGCTACACCTGAATCTATCATGCAATTTTTTACCAATCTATTATTTATCAATAGAGCGAGATAAAAAGGATCACTTTGATTTCCATTTTTCCTTAAAGTAATTCATAAATAAATAGCTGGAGGATCCTTCATTTCCTAGTTAAGATCTTCCTTATTACCTATATTGGACAATATTTTCAAAGCTTCATTTTTACATTCAGGTATTTTGACTATTTCAAGCAAAGGAACAAATATTTTAACTTGAGATAATGCGTTAGACATGAAAGAACATTCATTGGGAAGAGACTTACTAACCACCTTTTCTCCTACCATTGTTGGAAAGTCCCGAGGTTCAGCTTGTTTATCTTGAACAAGGTTTTTGTGCTTCAACCTCCTTGGATCAGTTCCCTAGTCAGGTTTACCTCTTTCTACATTTACTGTTCTATTCCTTGTAATTACTTCTTGCTTCTTCTACTATAGTTATTGTGTATGCTTCCTTTCCTCCTCTATTGATTTTCTTAATTTTGGAGGACCACCCTAATAATCTCCATATTGGTATACTCTATTTAGATCATCCTTGCAGTAGTATTCATCTGAAGAGATATAATCATCATATCCCCACATAGGATCTTCTGATAAGTTATTTACTGTGGGCTGTTGATCATCATCATGATCTTCATCTTCTTTCCATCTTTGGGCAACAACACAATGTTCATAAGAATGTGGCATTCTGCAAGCTTCACACCATGGATAATTTTCCACAAAATGGTTGTTTTTCCTTAATGGATCAGGTGTGTGTAATTATTTGTTCACTAGTTTCCCATCCTTCCATTCTATGTTATAAGGCATATATTGTAATTTATACCTATCATTTTTGTATGGTACCCGATTACTCTGGTTGTACTTAAAATTGTCTCTTCCATTATTCACTTGGAGGCCTTTTACCATATTTATGAGTTTGTCTATTCTATCTTATTCCTTCTATTGCTTAGGCTATTTTGGATTAAACATCTGAGTGTCCTCCCATTTATTGATTACACTAGATGCCTTCCTATCATTCTCAATAGTTATAGCAATCTTGAGAGCATGTGCTAAAGTAGCAGGTTTATGAGATCTGATTTCATAATTTGTCTTGCTATCAAAGGCACCCATATAAAAATTAATCAAAAATGTATCAACAGGTTTAACATCTCTTGGAATCCTATTTAGAACTTTATTTAATCTTTTATTGAATTTAGCTACGGATTTATTATGATTTTTCTACTTTTCCACTCATGTGAGGCAAAAGAAGTATCATTGTGATGACCAAACTATTCCATGAATTGATTTACAAATTCATCCCAACTAGATATGGATCTATCTGGAAAACTTCTGAACCATTCTGTTGCATCTTCTATGAGGGATTGAGCAAAAAGTTTCATGTATACATCCTCATTGAATTCATCAAAATCTTGGATAGCATTTTTTAAATTTACATAATGTACTTCTGCTGATTCTGACCCATTCCCTAAAAATTTTGGAATTGCACTCCTTAATTCATTCTTTATGTCATTAGGACATCCCCTTATGCCACAAAAATCTAACTATCTGTATCTGTCAGAAACCATCGGGGCTCTATAATTATTTCTATTTTGATTCATGGTTCCATGTCTTTGATTCTGCCTAGTTACATTATGAAACCTTTAATTGTTCCTTTGCTCAAAATTCAAATTTGTATTATGATCCCTTGGGCAATAATTTTGATCCCTATCATTTTGATATCCATTATACATCCTTCCATTACTTCGATGTCTATATTGTTCATGTTGATAAAATGTGTTAGGAACCCTCCTATTGTCGTGGTTGTAATATTCTCCATTATCCCATTATCCCTGATGATCTATTCTTTCCCAATCATTGTTGTCTCTCTCAAGTCTTCCTCTTTCATCTAGTTCAAACAATGGGTTGGTATGATCATTGTTAAACACATGCCCATTAATCTTCCTATGAGGAGGATTATAAACTTCATCTCTATCATCCTTAGGAGTTTCTTTATCTCTTGGTGATCTAATTGTATCTCTTATTATTTGATTTTCCTTAGTATCTCTTCTGGTTTCCTTTTAAGAGCCCTAACCATTTCTTAATTATCTGATCCTGCCTCAACCATCTCACGGAAAACTTCATCCCATTTGTTAATTATTTTCTCCTTTTCAATCATTTCCTGATTTGGATCATTTTGAGACTCATGTCCTCTTCTATTACTTTGAAAAAAAGGATTACAATTTTCACTACTGCTCTCATGACTATGATGGCTTGAATTAGGGAATTGTTCACAAGAAAATTCTTTGTCATCTTTATTTGGATATATCATGCGAGGTACATAAGGCATCTTTACACTTGAAGTCCTGACTTTCCTTAGCTTCAAGTCTAATTCAAGTTGATCTGGATTCAAGGATCTTCTTCCCCACATGGAAATTATTAATAACAAAATTATGTAACCAAGTTCATCACTTCTTTAAGTTTGTAGAGTCGCCACCCTCTTCTTAGAAGATAATGAAATTAATTGATTTGGGTTCTTCCTCAGTAGAGTATACGCTACAAAAATATGAATAGAAACTTAAGTTTAAACATATAAATTTTAAACAATGAAAAATTTGATAGAAGTTACAAGCTCTATTATATCATATTTACAAGCTTTTAATGATATTACTCATACATCCATTTATTTATACTTGAAAATGTAAAATCTGAAAATTTTAAAATCTAAGTAATAACGACTATTAAGATGCTTTAATAGAGAAGAAAAGATTAAAAGCTGAATTAGAATATCAACTCTAAATAAAATTTGAATTATGTAACTCACCACAATGTCTTAATTTAATGAATCTCTATGTTGGTCTATAAACAAAAAACTTGTAAATTTTAATTGCAACTCGTTCCCCAGTAGAGTCGCCAATCTGTTGGTGCTCAAATCGAAAGATTAGACTTCTTATAGATTTCACTTATGCAATGAAGATAGATACAATCGATTTGCCAAAAAATGAGGTTTCAACAACTTCCTACAATTCTGATTCCACAGAACCAAGGCTGGTGGGCCTGTACTTAAAACTTATCTTCAAAGTCTTCTAAAGGTTTCCTATAGCAGATAACTGATAACATCAACTCCTGCTTCTCAAGGTGTTAATAAGATCAAAAAATTGAAAATATGTGTTATTCAAATATAATGTTATTAAAATTGTTTGATATAATTGAGATACGAACTGGATAAGATGAAAGCAAAGAATAATTCAGAACTTGAAACAATAGAACCTTATACCACAATTCAATTAACAGGAGAGACCAGTGCTTTATTTCAATAATGGGCAATAGAGTCAATAATTCTTCAATCCTACGTTCAACTTCAGAGACAACTTTGAAAACAAAAGCTTATCACCTTAAAGGTGTTATGATATGCACATATAACTAAAAAAAGTTTAAAAATACTTCAATTTAATACTATTCCTCAGATGATGGACTAATTGATCAATATTTTAATCTATAAGATTTTAACCATGAAAAAATGAGAAAGAAACAATTGAATATACAGAATATAAACTTAAATTGAAATATACGCAAATCAAAACTATCACTTTAAGGAATGTCGATTGGTTTATCTGAAGGACTTGATTGTAAAGAAAGAATGAAAAATGATTGCACAATGGAAGAAATAAAAACTTATCTCTGTTTGATAAGATGGCATATATCAGATCCTTGCATACAATGTTTTAAATTAACTATCTTTTACTCCATCATTCTCCAAGAATCCATCTTCAATTATCGTGAATTATTATTCTGTATTTTTTGTTTTGCAGATTTTTGAATGAATATAAATATAAAACTGAAAGGGTGTGTGAAACATCACACCCTTTCCCTAAAAACTAATCTATAACCACCTATTCTAACTATTACAATAGTTTGATAACAAGCTATTCTTAATCAGTAATAATTATTAACTGATTCGGTTGAATGGAACTTGCCCAACTAAGTGGATTTGTATATAAATTCCTCCAGAGCCCCATTCATAATCCTTGCCCTGTGTGTTGAAGTCGATGGCTCTGTTAATAGATCTGCAAACTGTATAACCAGTCACAATTTTTTGTTATAGTCCATGCATAGTACGTAGGGGAGGTCGATGCATTGTGTGGTGCCTGCAGACAGAAAAATGTCTTCCACCAACCATTCCGACTACAATATTAATGTTGAATGTACATCCGTGGAGTTGGTCATTGCCTGGTAATGACAATATCCAAGAAGCATTTGGAGTCTATAAACTATTGATTGACCAATTTTTTGCGGTTAGTATACCCATTTGCAATGTATTTGAGGAAGTCGATCCATTATGTGGACATGGCATGGGATATAATGTTTGCAGTCTTATTTGCTGAAGGTGGCAATCAGCATGAAGCATGTTCGATGGATTATATGTTAAAAAATTCTTCCCATTTGCAATGCATTTGAGGAATTCGATCTATTATGTGGACATGGCATGGGATATAATGTTTGCAGTCTTATTTGCTGAAGGTGGCAGTTAGCATGAAGCATGTTCGATGGATTATATGTTAAAAACTTCTTTGCAGAATGCTGGTTGAAATGACCATGTAGTATAGGAGATGGTGCTCCACAGGCTTGCTGTACATAGCGACCAACATGATATGGAGGTGTATAATACACAGGAATGCATTGATCCAACCATATTGGAGTTGATGGATGCTAGGTAGGTGTTGTTTTTACAGATTTGATCGACCCCTATGTTTGATGGATGAGTAGATAACTTGCAGACTGCATCATGTAGGCGACCATGCTTACTTGGAGGCATGGTGTATTGGCAGATTTGCATCAACCGTGGAAGTTGATGGAAGAAAATACATCGATCCAGCAATGAAGGTGATGGATGCTATTAGGTGTAGTACACTATGTTGGGAGGTGGTGAGAGCGTATCAACTCAACTGTTTGAAATGATGATGATCTATGTCGTACTCTTCTCGCTGGTGTTTACCACCCTTGTAGCCTGTCGATAATAGTATCTTTAGCCAATGCAAAAGTTTAAAACAATGAGAAAAGTATAGTTATGAATGTTAGTAATCAATAGATGAAGTTTTAATTTCAAATAATAATAATGATTAATTCCTAAGAAATTGAAATTAACTAAATCAATAATATAGTTTTTTATTTATTGAATACACAAAGCTTAATAACTTAATTAGTTAGTTTTTCTTTTGACAAAAAACATTGTTTTTATTTAATAATAACAATAATAATAATAATAATAATAATAATAATAATAATAATAGAAATCATACCATTTAAACTTTCTCTTTTTTTAATACCAAATGGTATGAAAACTACATATTAAGTAAACATATTATCAGTATAACTTTCACTCATGATGGTTGATAAAAGAAATCATAAGTATATATTAGAATCACAAATATCTATGGATATAATAACATGAACATCTTCATAAGAAAGCATGTATTAATATAACCTTCTTTTCTAACGTTTTCCATAATCAATCTATTCAAAACTCTCTTTCATGTTCATAAGCATAACATAAAAAAGAACATATATATACTCACTAGCACCTTCACCAATATTCTTATCACACCATTTAAAATAATGACCATCCTAGTGATTCTATATGAGTTAGGGTACAACATACGTGTGGAAAGGAAATATTATTTATCACATCGTTATTGATCAAATCATAACACATTGTAATATTTTAGAGCATGACCATAAAAAACAACATCATTCTTCCATTAAAGATAATGAATATTTAAATGCATGAAGGTTTGATTAAGATAAGATCAACCTCTTCAAAATATTAATAGATCGCTAATTAAAACATTTGAAAGCATCATTGAATCAAGGATATAATTATCTTTTAAAATATTTCCTCTTAGGTGATGATTGTAAATTAACTGCTTTTACCATCAATATGAATTAGTGATTTATAAGGCAATGGTAAAATATGTAAAATTACCTTCAATTGTATCAGGATTTATATGAAAACATCACATAAGACTTTGAACTTAGTCAGAAGCACATTCAAGATTAATTGCAATTACATTATGTCCTTAAGGGAAAAAGTCACAAGATTAGATTCCTAGATTTCTCTTAGTGAAAAGGAACCTTAAGAAAATGATTCTAAGACAATGAGAATCTCAAAACATTAAACATTAAGACATATGAAAGTGGAAAAATATATGATAACACTTTGATAAAAGAAAAATGGTAAACATTAGAAGCTATAAAAAACAAGTAGGTATACGTAAATAGTTACTTCCCTGAACAAGAATGGGTACAAATCACTTTGTCGACATGGGTTCCACCAAGTTCTTTCCTAGATATGTTGAGGCATGTTCAAATGGAAGCAACAAAATATGCACTAGGGGAATGTACTGTAGAGGAGATAGCTCAAGAGAGACCTGACAACTCTGGCTCATACTACTTTGAATACTGTTAGAATAGTCCCAAGGGATAACTGAGAGGGGGGGGGGTGAATCAGTTATCAATTAATTAAATCCTTTTTACTTCTTTATCTTTAGTATACAACAAAGTAGATGCATAATCAGATAACACAGTACTCAACACACAATTTGATTACGAGGAAACCAAATGGTAAAAACCTCAGTGGAAATTAGCACCCACAATAAACTATACTTGTTTGTAATAATCCTTGTTAGAAGATATTTCAACCCTATTAGGAGTTGTACAATATAATGCAATAAGTATAGTGACCTGGTTAAGGGTCAGACCCTGTTAGGAGTCTTTTATAAATAACCCCGTTAGGGGTGGTAGACTCACTGTCCAAAAGCTCACTACTTGATGGTGAAGGCTACAACCTTCCGAATAACAGATATGCACTATATCTAATGATGAAATATAGATTAGACCTGCTGTCTTGATTAGTTCCATCGTATTACAATCTTTCACTTCTTCTTCACATAGACCCTTGATGAATGAACCAACTCTGATAATCTTCTCTGTACATATTTCTTCACTTTTCGTATCATTCACACTTAGCGTATCACAATTGAACTACTATAAGTATCTTCTCCAAATTAGAAGGTCATGTCAGCTCTTAGAAACACTTCATCAATATCTTAGTTGGCTTAACTAAGTACACAAATAATATTAAGTCCACGCAATTCAATGCTGAACAGACGCGACGCTTCACTGGGTCGGCCTCACCAAATTAACCATAACTTTGCAATCATCTTGAAACATGTTTGGCCCCTTTGGATTTATATCATCAAATCATAATTAATCATGCATATACACACACATATCTTGAAGACATGCGCAACTCATGAAACACGTTATATACGTCAGCCCTAAACCGTTATACTTTCAGAACTGTAACTGCTAATAATATAATTGCATAACTTTACTAAAACATCATATCTGGGTCTACGTGTATGAACATAACATAATAAACATGTCAACAACATGCATCTATCCATGAAAGTATTCATGTCATCATTCACATAGGTTCATACAGAATTACTACTGTGTATTATATGTTGTCATCAATGACAAACATACAAACAATCAACTCTCAGAATCAAATCTCCAACAATCTCCCCCTTTGACATTGATGAAAACACATGATATCAAAAACATCCTCTGTTCATGGTGTCTTCTTTCTTTTACAATATTCTCAATATCCTCATCAGAGATTTTTCTAAACTGCTGCAGTTCCTTTGTCTGTATTCTTTTTTCTAAGTATATACTCCCCTAGAGTATATGCTCCCCCTTAGTACATATTCCTCCTTACTATATACTCCCCCTTTGACATCAATGGAAAAGGGTGCCATATTCTTTTTAGGTATAGGTACTACTCCAGAAGTAGAGTAGTCAACCATTCATCAGTCACTTAATGATTGATGTCTTTGCTGCTTCTTCTAAACAGATTTAGGAGAGGGACTTACTCCCAACTTCTCCCTGAGATACTCAAAAGTATCCTTTGATAAAGGCTTTGTGAAAATATCTGCCAACTGTTATTTGGTGCTCACATAGTCCAATTTCACTTCTTTGTCTACAACCTTCTCTCTTAAGAAATGGTACTTGATCTCTATGTGTTTTGTCTTTGTGTGCATGAAAGGGTTCTTAGACATGTTGATAGTGCTACTATTATCACAATGAATAAAAATAGGATAATCAACCTGAATACCAAAGTCTTTAACCATCTGCTTGATCCAAACCATAGTTGAAAAATTCAATGCTGCTGCAACATATTAAGCTTTTGCTGTTGACTGAGAAATACAATTCTACTTCTTACTTATCCAAGAAACCAAGCTGTCTCCAAGGAATACTGCTCCTCCTGAAGTTCTCTTTCTGTCATCAATACAACCTACCCAATCTACATCTGTATATACATGAAGCTTTACATTCTCTAATTTAGGATACCATAAACCATAGTCTATAGTTCCCTTTAGATATTTGAATATCCTCTTGATTTCCATTAGGTGACTCTGCTTGGGTTCAACTGTAAATCTTCCAATAATACCAACTGCATTAGATATGTTAGGTCTAGATTGAGTTAGATAAATGAGTTTACCAATCATGGATTTATACAATGTCTTATCAACTGCTGCAGAGTCATCATCTTTTGAAAGCTTGCTTCCTATTATCATGGGAGTGAATACTGGCTTACAATCATCCATCTGAAAGGTCTTCAGTATTTCCTTCACATATTTAGACTGATTAATGAATATATCTTTATCTATTTTCTTTACATTTAATCCCAAAAAGCATTTTATAGGATGAATCATACTCATTTCAAATTCATTCTACATTTCTTTTGCAAATTCTTTATTGAGCTTATCATTACCCCCAAAGGTAATGTCATAAACAAATATAGCAACTAACAATAGTCCATCAGGTGTTTCTCTTGTGAATAGGTTATAATCTGCTACTCCTTTCTTGAATCCAATCTTAGTAAGATAACCATCAAGTCTCTCATACCAAGCTCTTGGGGCCTGTTTAAGACCATAGAGTGCCTTCTTCAATTTGCATACCATGTCTGATTCATCTGAAAGACTAAATCCTTCAGGCTGTTCAATGTAGACTTCTTCATTCAAATCATCATTCAGAAAAGTTGATTTTACATCCATTTGATATACTTTAAAGTCTTTGACTGTTGCATATGCCAAGAACAACTTTATGGCTTCTAATCTACTCACAAGGGAAAATGTATCAGTGTAGTCTATTCCTTCTCTCTGCGCATATCCCTTGCATACCAATCTTTCTTTGTTTCTAACAAATGTACCATCTTCATTCATCTTGTTTCTGAATACCCACTTTGTTCCAATTACATTTTTGTCACTGGGTCTAGGGACCAATTCCCATGTTTCATTTCTGATTATCTGATCTAATTCTTCTTTCATTGCATTCTTCTAATCAGAATCATTACAAGCATCTTCAACACTTAAGGGTTTAATCTGTGAAAGTAAACATTCTTCTTGATCCATTGCTAGACCTTTTGCTTTAGATCTGGTCAAAACACTACTGCTCTGATCTCCAATGATGTCATCTTTAGATTGGTATCTAGATGTGAATTTTGGAACCTTAGGTGTGTCTTCTTCTTCTATAGTATGTTATTCTTCTCTGCTTGATTCAGGGTCATTGCTTGAGACATCAATGCAATCAAACATTTATTTAATAACAGTATCTTTGTTGCTAGGTCTGGATTCATCCTCAATCATAGGTGCATATTCATAGTATCTTTCTTGAATCATAAAATTTTCATCAATCTTAACATGCATGCTTTCAATTATCTTCTTTAATCTCAAACTGAAACATCTTTATGCTTTTCTTTTAGTAGAATAACCAAGGAAAATACCTTCATCACTTCTAGCATCAAACTTGCTCAATTGGGTTCTATTGATAGTATATACTGTTGTGTTCACTGCATCTCTCCAATAGGTGTGTGCAACTTTTCCTTCAATCATCATGGTGCACACTGTATCAAGTATGATCCTGTTCCTCCTCTTTGCAATCCCATTCTGCTGAGGGGTTCTAGGTGCACTCAACTGTCTTTTAATACCATGCTCTTCACAATAGGCATAAAATTGATCAGAGGTGAACTCTCCTCCTCTATCTGATCTTAGACATTTTAGTTTCAATCCAGATTCATTCTCAACTTTAGCTTTGAATATTTTGAATTTCTTAAAGGCTTCAGACTTCTCCTTTAAGAATGCAACCCACATCATCCTAGAGAAATCATCAACAAACAAAATGAAATACCTTTCTTCGTAGTATGATCTTTTTTGAGTAGGACCACACAAATTTGTATGTACTAGGTCCAATTTGTTCTCAACAGAGTTCTACTTGCTTCTGAAGGAAATCCTTACATGCTTTCCCATAACACATTCCCTGCAAATTGTGTCAACTGGTCTTGCAATACTTGGTAAGTCTCTAACTGCCTTAACATTGCTGATCTTTACTATATTATCAAAGTTGATATGACAAAGTCTCTTGTGCTATAACCAACTGTCATCCACCTTTGCCACAAAAAAAATTACATCAAAATTAAGCTGAAAAACATTACCTTTTGTTTTGGAGCCTGATGCAATCATGTCTCCATCCTTGTTTTTAATGATGCACTTGTTGTCTTTGAACTCTAAATGATAACCTTTGTCAAGTAGCTGTCCAACACTCAACAAGTTATGATGTAATCCATCAACATATAGAACATCATCTGTCTTATTCTTTCCATCTAAAGTGATGGAACCTCTGCCTGTGATAGGTTTGGGAGTGTTATCTCAAAATATAACCATTCCACCTTTGTATTTGTCTAACTAAAAAAATCTGTCTTTATCACCTATCATATGATGAGAGCATCCACTGTCAATGATCCAATCAGTTTTGATGTCTTCTTTGGAAATTAGGGCTAGCTCTTGTTCTTCTTTTTCATCTGTAATGTCTATTTCCTCAAGCAACCTTTCCATATCTCTAAGGGCAACGAATCCAATTTCATCTTCTCCTGAATCCTCATCGGTTACACCTTCTTCAGCATGATAACATTCCTTCTTATATTTGGGTTTGTAATCAGATCTAAACTTCTTGACTCTTGTGGGACATTTAGATTCAAAGTGACCTATCTTATTACATGAAAAACATTTGAATGGAAGCTATCCTTCATATTTACCTTTTCCTTTCTTTTCTCTTCTAGCAATCATAGCTATGATTTCTTCAAGTTCTTCATCAACTTCTTCTTCCTTATTGTGACTGAAGATGTGTAAGGATTTTTTACCATGGACTGTGGCTTTGAAAGCTATTTCACTTTTAGGTTCAGTCTTCAATCTTGATATCTCAAATGCAGAGATTTTTCTGATTAGAGTCTCTCTCTTGAAGTTTTGTGAGAATTTCATAGTTTTTTCTAGAATACTGATCTTGTTTTCATAGTCTAATGTCAAAGTAGTTAACAACTTGTCTATTATATCTTCTTCGGATATTTCACCACCATTGTTCCTGATTCTGGATACTGCTTCATTTATCCTTTGATTGTAAGCTCTAATGTTCTCTTCAGGTAACATCTCAAGACTGTTGTATTTCTTTTTCCATATCTTCCTGCGTGCATTCTTTTCTTGAACATCTCCTTCAAACATGTCTTCTAAATACTTCCATATGGTATATGCTTTGTCAATTTTCTTGATTTCAAAAAATTCACTGTCAGATAAGGCGCTGATTAG
>MU228370.1:64319-106145 GCA_018584345.1 Thuja plicata | reverse complement strand
TTGGATACTATATGTCCTAATAACTTTCCTTCACTTACTGCAAAATGGCACTTCTTTGGGTTCAAAGATATCCCATATTCAAGGGCTCTTTGAAAAATTTGTTCCAAGTGTCCACAGTGATCTTCTGGCCTTTTGGAGTAAGTAGTTAATTCATCCTGATGTACCACCATAATCACATCAATGAAATTATCAAAGGCTACATCCATTTCTCTTTGGAAGGTAGCTCCTGCATTATTGAGTCCAAAAGGAACTCTAGCATATACATAAGTACCCCAAGGTGTTGTAAAAACTATTTTATATTGTTCCTCTTCTTTAACTTTCACCTAGTTATACCCTGAGAAACCATCCATCATTGATAAAAATTCATTTACTGTGACCTTTTTTAACAATGCTTCCGTGTTAGGTAATGCATAGTTGTCTTTTAATGATGATACGTTTAAGTTTCTGAAATCCACACAAAGTCTAATAACACCATTCTTCTTCCTGACAGGGACCAAATTTGAAACCCATGTGGAATGTCTAATTGGCTTTATTAGACCAACATCCCTCATCTTGATTAGCTCATTTTTCATTTTAGGAGCTAAAGTAGGGTTTATAGGTCTTTGCCTTTGTCTAAACAGTTTAGCATTAGGCTTTAAAGGTATCTCATGTTGAAAAAGATCCTCTTGGTAAGCTTTAAGATCATTATAGGACCAAGTGAATACATGTCTATATTTTCTCAGTAATCTGATAATATATATTCTGATCTTGGGAGTTGAACTTTTACCCAAAAATACTTCTTTTGGAGTCTCTTCACTTCCCAAGTTTATCCTTTCTATATCATCCATTGTGACATTATTATTTTTCTTCTCCAACTCTTAATCCTTCCTGTCAAACAACCTCTCCATTTCTACAAGACCTTTTGGAACTTTATTTGTTTTTAATTGAATGACTCCCTTTCCAAATAATACTTCTTTCCCATTTTCTATTTTGACATGAGCATTCAAATCTATTGACTGATCTTCATATTCTTGTTCACATGCTGAAAATTTGATAATATCTCTATCCTCTTCAAAGATTTTCCAATTGTTGATGTTATTTGGTATAGTAGGCCTAGTTTTAACTTCAAGTTGAACTATGTCTTCACAAGGGATATCGTTATGCCTTAAAACCAAATTAGCCATAAAATCTGCAAGGATATTTTGTGATCTGTCTATCCAATCAATAGAGAAAGCATCAAAAAATTCCATAGAATCCCATACTTCATTTCTATATATTTTAAGATGAGGATGCTTAGCAACAAATTTACATTTAACTTGAGAAATAATTAATTCAGAATCACCAAAAACACTTAAACATTTTATTCCATGCTTATTAGCTATCTTTAAACCAAGAAGTAAAGCTTCATATTCTGCAACATTATTAGTGCATTCAAAATCTAGTAAGGAGGAATATTTAAATGTTTTCTTATCAGGAGCAAAGAAAATGACACCAGTTCCATTACCATCTTTACAACAAGCACCATCAAAATACATTTTCCAAATTGCATCATTATTTTCTTTAGCATGTAATTCAATAGGTTCAGTATTATGCATTGCATTTTTTGAAATACTTACTTGAAAGTTATCCATATCAGAATGACAAAAATGTGTAACTAAGCTTGGATCCACTTCATCAATAATGTATGGACTTCTAGCCTCTCTATCAATTCTTACATTACTGCCATTTAATCGAATAGAAGCATAAGAAAGGTATAATTGAATACTACCTCCTACTAAGCTAGACCATTGTCTTGATAAAAGAATTCCATAATTGGTAGGAACTTCAACCACAATAATATCCATTTTATAAGACATTTTAGGACATGTAGGAAATTTAAATTCAACAATTTTCATTATACCTACAACAGGAACAAATCTATTATCCACAGCATAGCATCTACCAAATTTAGTATCAACATTCATTCCAAATTCTTTCATTACATCATTAGGCATAATATTTACTGTTGCACCTGAATCTATCATACAATTTTTTACCAATCTATTATTTATGAATAGAGTGAGATAAAAAGGATCAGTTTGATTTCCATTTTTTGCTTAAAGTAGTTCCTAAATAAATAGCTAGAGGATCCTTCATTTCCTGGTTAAGATCTTCCTTATTACCTACATTGGACAATATTTTCAAAGCTTCATTTTTACATTCAGGTATTTTGACTATTTCAAGCAAAGGAATAGATATTTTTAACTTGAGATAATGCATTAGATATGAAAGAACATTCATTGGGAAGAGACTTACTAACCATCTTTTCTCTTACCATTGTTGGAAAGTCCTGAGGTTCAGCTTGTTTATCTTGAACAATATTTTTGTGCTTCATCCTCCTTGGATCAGTTCCCTGGTCAGGTTTCCCTCTTTCTGCATTTACTGTTCTATTCCTTAACTTGTAATTACTTCTTGCTTCTTCTACTGCAGCTATTGTGTATGCTTCCTTTTCCTCCTCTGTTGATTTTCTTAATTTTGGAGGACCACCCTGATAATCTCCATATTGGTATACTCTATTTAGATCATCCTTGCAGTAGTATTCATCTGAAGAGATATAATAATCATATCCCCACATAGGATCTACTGATAAGCTTCTTACTGTGGGCTGTTGATCATCATCATGATCTTCATCTTCTTTCCATTTTTGGGCAACAACACAATGTTCATAAGAATGTGGCATTCTAAAAGCTTCACACCATGAATAATTTTCCACAAAATGCTTGTTTTTCCTTAATGGATCAGTTGTGTGTAATTCTTTGTTCACTGGTTTCCCATCCTTCCATTCTGTGTTATAAGGCATATCTTGTAATTTATACTTATCATTTTTGTATGGTACCTGATTACTCTGGTTGTAATTAAAATTGTCTCTTCCATTATTCACTTGGAGGCCTTTTACCATATTCATGAGTTTTTCTATTCTATCTTCTTCCTTTTGTTGCTTAGGCTATTTGGATTAAACAACTGAGTGTCCTCCCTTTTATTGATTACACTAGATGCCTTCCTATCATTCCCAATAGTTATAGCAATCTTGACAACATGTGCTAAAGTAGCAGGTTTATGAGATCTGATTTCATAATTTGTCTTTCTATCAAAGGCACCCCTATAAAAATTAATCAAAAATGCATCAACAGGTTTAACATCTCTTGGAATCCTATTTAGAACTTTAGTGAGTCTTTTATTGAATTCAGCTACGGATTCATTCTGATTTTTCTTCATACTTGCCAACTCATGTGAGGCAAAAGAAGTATCATTGTGATCACCAAATTGTTCCATGAATTGATTTACAAATTCATCCCAACTAGATATGGATCTATTTGGCAGAATTCTAAACCATTCTGCTACATCTTCTATGAGGGATTGAGCAAAAAGTTTCATGTATACATCCTCATTGAATTCATTAAAACCTTGGATAACATTTTTTATATTTACATAATGTACTTCTATTGATTCTGACCCATTCCCTAACAATTTTGGAATTGCACTCCTTAATTCATTCTTTATGTCATTAGGACATCCCCTTATGCCACAGAAATCTAACTGTCTGTATCTATCAGAAACCATCAGGGCTCTATAATTATTTCTATTTTGATTCATGGTTCCATGTCTTTGATTCTTCCTATCTACATTATGAAACCTTTGATTGTTCCTTGGCTCAAAATTCAAATTTGTATTATGATCCCTTGGGCCATAATTCTGATCCCTATCATTTTGATATCCATTATACATCCTTCTATTACTTCGATGTCTATATTGTTCATGTTGATCAAATGTGTTAGGATCCCTCCTATTTTCATGGTTGTAATATTCTCCATTATCCCATTGTACCTGATGATCTCTTCTTTCCCAATCATTGTTGTCTCTCTCAAGTCTTCCTCTTTCATCTGGTTCAAACAATGGGTTGGTATGATCATTGTTAAACACATGCCCATTATTCTTCCTATGAGGAGGATTATAAACTTGATTTCTATCATCCTTAAGAGTTTCTTTATCTCTTGGTGATCTAATTGTATCTCTTGTTATTCCTATTTTCCTTGGTATCTCCTTTGGTTTCCTTTTAAGAGCCCTAACCATTTCTTCATTATCTGATCCTACCTCAGCCATCTCACGGAAAACTTCATCCCATTTGTTAATTCTTTTCTCCTTTTCAATCATTTCCTGATTTGGATCATGTTGAGACTCATGTCCTCTTCTATTACTTTGAAAAAAAGGATTACAATTTTCACTACTGCTCTCATGACTATGATGGATTGAATTAGGGAATTGTTCACAAGCATATTCTTTGTCATCTTTATTTGGATATATCATGTGAGGTAGATAAGGCATCTTTACACTTGAAGTCTTGACTTTCCTTAGCTTTAAGTCTAATTCAAGTTGATCTGGATGCAAGGATCTTCTTCCCCAGATGGAAATTATTAATAACAAAATTATGTAACCAAGTTTATCACTTCTTTAAGTTTGTAGAGTCACCACCCTCTTCTTAGAGGGAAATGAAATTAATTGATTTTGGTTCTTCCTCAGTAGAGTATATGCTAGAAAAATATGAATAGAAACTTAAGTTTAAACATATAAATTTTAAACAATGAAAAATTTAATAGAAGTTATAAGCTCTATTATATCAGATTTACAAGCTTTTAATGATATTACTCACACATCCATTTCTTGATACTTGAAAATGTAAAATCTGAAAATTTCAAAATCTAAGTAATAACGACTATTAAGATGCTTTAATAGAGAAGAAAAGATTAAAAGCTGAATTAGAATATCAACTCTAAATAAAATCTGAATTATGTAACTCACCACAATGTCTTAATTTAATGAATCTCTATGCTGATCTATAAACAAAAAACTTGTAAAGTTTACTTGCAACTCGTTCCCCAGTAGAGTCGCAAATCTGTTGGTGCTCAAATTGATAGATTGGACTTCTTACAAATTTTGCTTATCCAATGAAGATAGATACAATTGATTTTCCAATGAATGAGGTTTCAACAACCTCCTACAATTCTGATTCCATAGAACCAAGGCTAGTGGGATTGTACTTTAAAACTTATCTTCAAAGTCTTCTAAAAGTTTTCTATAGCGGATAACTGATAACTTCAACTCCTGCTTCTCAAGGTGTTAATACGATCACAAAACTGAAAATATGTGTTATTCAAATATAATGTTATTAAAATTGTTTGATATAATTGAGATACGAACTGGATAAGATGAAAGAAAAGAATAATTCAAAACTTGAAACAATGGAACCTTATATCGCAATTCAATTAACAAGAGAGACCAGTGCTTTATTTCAATAATGGGCAATAGAGTCGATAATTCTTCAATCCTATGTTCAAATTTAGAGATGGCTTTGAAAACAAAAGCTTATCACCTTAAAGAAGTTATGATATGCACATATAACTAAAAAAAGTTTAAAAATACTTCAATTTAATACTATTCCTCAAATGACAGACTAATTGATCAATATTTTAATCAATAAGATTTTAACCATGTGAAAATGAGAAAGAAACAATTGAATATACAGAATATAAACTTACATTGAAATATACAAATATCAAAACTATCACTTTAAGGAATGTCGATTGGTTTATTTGATGGACTTGATTGTAAAGAAAGAATGAAAAATGATTGCACAATGGAAGAAATACAAACTTATTTCTGCTTGATAAGAGGGCGTATATCAGATCTTTGCATACAATGTTTGAAATTAACTATCTTTTACTCCATCATTCTCCAAGAATCCATCATCAATTATCGTAAATTGTTATTCTGTCTTTTTTGTTTTGCAGATTTCTGAATGAATATAAATATAAAACTGAAAGGGTGTGTGAAACATCACACCCTTTCCCTAAAAACTAATCTATAACCACCTATTCTAACTATTACAATAGTTTGATAACAAGCTATTCTTAATCAGTAATAATTATTAACTGATTCGGTTGAATGGAACTTTCCCAACTAAGTGGATTTGTATATAAATTCCTCCACAGCCCCATTCATAGTCCTTTCCCTCTGTGTTGAAGTTGATGGCTCTGTTAATGGATTTGCAAATTGTATAACTAGCCACAGTTTTTTGTTATAGACCATGCATAGTACATAGGGGAGGTCGATGCATTGTGTGGTGCCTGTAGACGGAAAAATGTCTTCCACCAACCATTCTAAATATAATATTAATGTTGAATGTGCATCCTTGGAGTTGGTCGTTGCCTTGTAACAGCAATATCCAAGAAGCGTTTGGAGTCTATAAACTACTGATTGACCAATTTTCTATGATTAGTATACCCATCTGCAATGTATTTGAGGAAGTCGATCCATTAAGTGGACATGGCATGGGATATAATGTTTGCTGTCTTATTTGTTGAAGGTGGCAATCAGCATGAAGCATGTTTGATGGAGTATATGTTAAAAACTTATTCGTAGAATGCTGGTTCAAATGACCATGTAGCATAGGAGATGGTGCTCCACAGGCTTGTTGTACATAGTGACCAACATGCTATGGAGGTGTATAATACACAGGGATGCATCGATCCAACCATATTGGAGTTGATGGATGCTAAGTAGGTGTTGTTTTTACAGATTTGATTGACCCCTGTATTTGATGGATGAGTAGATAACTTGCAGACTACATCATGTAGGCGACCATACTTACTTGGAGGCATGGTGTGTTGGCAAATTTGCATCAACCGTGGAAGTTGATGGAAGAAATTACATTGATCTAGAAATGAAGGTGATGGATGTTGTTAGGCATAGTATGCTATGTTGGGAGCTGGTGAGAGCGTATCAACCCAGCTGTCTGAAATGATGATCATCTATGCCGTACTCTTCTCGCTAGTGTTTACCACCCTTGCAGCCTGTCGATAATAGTATCTTTAGCCAATGCAAAAGTTTAAAATAGTGAGAAAAATATAGTTATGAATATTAGTAATCAATAGATGAAAGTTTAATTTCAAATAATAATAATGATTAATTCCTAAGGAATTGAAATTAACTAAATCAATAATATAGTTTTTTTATCTATTGAATACACAAAGCTTAATAACTTAATTAGTTAATTTTTCTTTTGATAAAAAACATTGTTTTGATTTAATAATAATAATAATAATAATAGAAATCATACCATTTAAACTTTGTCTTTCTTTAATACCAAATGGTACGAAAACTACATATTAAGTAAACATATTATCAATATAACTTTCACTCATGATGGTTGATAAAAGAAATCATAAGTATGTATTAGTATCACAAATATCTATGGATATAATAACATGAACATCTTCATAAGAAAGCATGTATTAATATAACCTTCTTTAATAACGTTTTCCATAATCAATCTATTCAAAACTCTCTTTCATGTTCATAAGCATAACATAAAAAAAAACATATATATACTTACTAGCACCTTCACCAATATTCTTATCACACCATTTAAAATGATGACCATCCTAGTGATTCTATATGAGTTAGGGTACAACATACGTGTGGAAAGGAAATATTATTTATCACATCGTTATTGATCAAATCATAACACATTGTAATCTTCTAGATCATGACCATAAACACCAACATCATTCTTCCATTGAAAATAATGAATATTTAAATGCATGAAGGTTTGATTAAGATAATATCAACCTCTTCAAAATATTAATAGATCGCTAATTAAAACATTTGAAAGCATCATTGAATCAAAGATATAATCATCTTTTAAAATATTTCCTCTTAGGTCATGATTGTAAATTAACTGCTTTTGCCATCAATATGAATTAGTGATTTATAATGCAATGGTAAAATATGTAAAATTCCCTTTAATTGTATCAGGAATTATATGAAAACATCACATAAGACTTTGAACTTAGTCAGAATCACATTCAAGATTAATTGCAATTACATTATGTCCTTAAGGGAAAAAGTCACAAGATTAGACTCCTAGATTTCTCTTAGTGAAAAGGAACCTTAAGAAAATGATTCTAAGACAATGAGAATCTCAAAACATTAAACATTAAGACATATGAAAGTGAAACAATATATGATAACACTTCGATAAAAGAAAAATGGTAAACAATAGAAGCTATAAAAAACAAGTAGGTGTACGTAAATAGTTACTTCCCTGAACAAGAATGGGTACAAATCCCTTTGTTGACATGGGTTCCACCAAGCTCTTTCCCAGATATGTTGAGGCATGTTCAAATGGAAGAAACAAAATATTTACTATGGGAATGTACTATAGAGGAGATAGCTCAAGAGAGACCTGGCAACTCTGGTTCATACTACTTTGAATACAAATCTGACTCTGAAAGAGGAGATATTCTGATCACTCTTCAAGACCCAACATGTGCTATGCTGACTCACAATTAAAAGACCTCTAAGTACACTCCAACATCATCAAGTACCTTTCAGAAGACCAAAGAGCTGGTAAGTAATACTCTTCTCTCTACTCCTAAAACTCATGATTTTAAAGTTGCACAAAAAGACGTTGGAACGTCTTCATTTGATATCATTGAATTCTGCAAGTTATCTGCTATACAAATTTCCCATGCAGAATAATTGAGATTAAACCCCAAAGAACTTGATAAGTTGGTTAAATATGTCAAAGGTGACCTTTCACATTCACCCCAAACCAATCAGTGTACCGTAGACCAAGATGATAATCCTGTTCAAATTCCCATGGTTACCCCACCTATCATTATGAATCAAGATGACTTAGCCTCTACTTCTTCCTTGGAAGAAAAATGTGAAGTTGATGAAGTGAGAAAACCTGACCCTTTTTATATTTCCTTGCTCCTTAATGGCCTCAAGTTAAGTAATTGTATTATAGACTTAGGTGCCTCTGATAATATCATGCCACCGTCTGTTGCCAAAGCCCTAGGTTTGACCCTGACCAAGACCTTTGGAAGATGCTATTCCATGGACGGTAGGCAGATACCTTTAATTGGTCAGGTAAACGATACTCAAGCTATTTTAGCGGTCTATCCTGATAAAAAGGTTAAAGTTAACTATCCTAGTTGCTGATATACCCGCAAGTTATGAGATGCTTTTAAGCCAAGATTTCTGCAGAGAAATGGGAGGAGAAATCAAGATAGATTGGTCAAAAGTAGTTATCCCCATTGGAAAGAGGAAGGTTAAGGTAGAACCAGAAGCAAAAAATAAATATATAGTCTTCCCTTCCGATGATCCCAATGCACACATTATTTTTTAAGATTGTGAATTTGGTAATTATATGATTTTCTCAGAGGAGGTTTCTCCAGCCCCCATAACCTATGATGAGAACAATCAGATTTGGTTTATGGAATTTGATGGTAGTTGTACTGATGCTAGATCTGGAGCTGGTATGGTACTGAAGGGTCCAGATGCTGAATGCCTCCCTTTCTCCTATAAATTGGATTTTAAAAATACTAATAACACTACTGAGTATGAGGCTCTATTATTAGGATTAAAAGAGGCAAAGGCGCATGAGATTAAAGTACTGGTAGTAAGAGGCGATGCAAAGATGATGTTCAAGCAGGTAAAAGGCTAGCTTATAGTTAAGAATGAGTATCTGAAACATTATAGGAGTTTGGTCTGGAATAAAATTGAAGCCTTTGAAGCTTTTTCTATAGAGGTGGTTCCGAGAATTTTGAACTCATGAGATGATTCCTTGGTAGTATCAACATCCCTATTGCTCCCACATCTGGATTTCAAGATAGATACTTATAGAGTTGAGATGATATATAGGCCTGTTGTTCTTGACAACATTGAACACCTGCAAGTTTTTGAAGATGATACCCGAATAAATGATTTTATGGCATGCGTGGAAGCCTTCTCTTCTATTTATTTTTAGGGGGTGGATGAAGGCTTTGAAGAGGCCAGTTCCGAGTCTTTTCCAGTAGAAGAGGTTGTTCAACTGAAAATTAATAAAATTTCTAAAGCATTGGTCTCCCTGGAAAGTTTGTTTTCAAGAAAGGATGATAGTTATATCTCAAAGAAGGGTCATCATTCAGAAGTGTTGAAAGAATATGATAAAATAAATATAAGCACTTCAACAGAACCCCAATGGATATCTATGGGAAAAAATATATCTGGCCAGGAAAAGAAAAACCTGCAAGTCTTGCTGACTGCCTTTATGGACGTGTTTGCCTGGAACTACGACGATTTAAAGGATTTTCGGAAAGGAAAATTTAGCCACCATATTCCCATGAAACTAGATTCTAAGCCTTTTCAGCAAAAGTTTTGGAGTTACAATCCCAAGGTATTGGAAGCTATTCTAAAGGGGGTGGACAAGATGCTGAAGGAAAGGATTATTTATCACATTCATCACTCAGTGTGGATTGCAAATATCATCTCGATGAGAAATAAAAGTGGAGAAATAAGAATCTGTGTTAATTTCTGTAACTTGAATCAAGCCAGTCTAAAAGACAATTACCCCTTGCCTAAAATGGAACATGTTTTGCAAATCGTGGCAAGATCTAAAATGACGTCTCTCCTCAATGGATTTTTAGGTTACAATCAAGTGAGTGCGTCAGATTAAGATAAGTACAAAACCTCCTTTACTACAACACCATGGGGAACATTTTTCTAAAACTGAATGCCCTTCAGATTAATTAATGCAGGGGCTACCTTTTAGAGTGCCATAGATTCTTCTTTTGTAGACATGAGAAATGGGATAATAGTAATTTACCTTGACGAATTGATGGTTTACTCTAAGAGAAGGAAGCATCATTTCAAAGACCTTCAATCAGTCTTTCATAGGTGCAGAGAGCATGGTATATCACTTAACCCTAAGAAGTCCATCTTCTGTGTGATAGAAAGAAAACTATTGGGTCACATTGTTTCCAAAGAAGGAATCAAAATTGATCCTGAAATACTAAAGGCAATCCAGCAGATCAGCCCACCGTCAACTAGAATAGGAGTCAAATCTTTCTTTGGCTAGATCAACTTCTTGAGAGCCTTTGTTCCAAACTTTTCTAAATTAACTAGGCATATCATGGGAATGATGAAAAAAGGACCTATCCATAAAGCATCAAACTTTCCATGTTTACCTTTGTCTTGATCTTTCACATTCCATCTAAAAACTAAGTCTCCTTCCTGAAATTTCCTTTCTGTGGTTTCCTTATCAAATAAATCTTTTACTTTCTATTGCAATTCCTGATTTATTTCATGAGCTCTATTCCTCACTTCATCCAATTCTGCAAGTTGTAATAGTCTATCTTCCATGAAATCCACTTCTTCATATTGTTCTTCATTCATGAACTTATACACTGGAAAAAAATTATTCAGTGGTAAGTGAGCTTTCTTTCCATAAACAAGTTCATATGGAGCATACCCAATAGATTTCTTAAATGTAATCCTGTCTGCCCAAAGTGCGAGAGGTAATTTTGAATCCCATGCTCTTTTGTTATTATCTAACATGCTTTTGATAATTTTCATGATATTTTTGTTGCTAGATTCTACTTGGCCATTCCCTTAATGGTGATAAGGGGATGACAAGGAAATATTTATTCTATATTTCTCATGAAATTCAATAAATTCTGCAGATCTAAAACACATAGCATTATCACAAACAATCTTCTAAGGAACACCAAATCTTGTCAATATCTTTTCAGTCAAAAATTTGATTACCACTTTACTAGCAGCTTGTCTAGTTGGTATGGCTTCCACCCATTTAGTGAAGTAATCAGTGGATACCAAAATCCTCTTATTCCCACCATTGGATGTATCATTTATTTCACCTATGAAGTCTATTCCCCACATGTGGATTGGTTCTTCAATAGTCATAGGATTGAGAGGTAATGCACCATTATATTTGAGTTTTCTTGAAAATCTCTGACATGCTTCACATTTTTGAACATATTCATTGCAATCCTTAAATATGCAGGGCCAATAGTATCCCACATTCAATATCTTATGTGCAGTGGTCTTTTCTGAAAAGTGCCCGCCACATGCTCCACCATGGAGATCTTTTAGCACTTCTTTAGCTTGGTATGTATCTAAACAAAAGAGAAGTACACCATCCCTATTTTTCCAATATAGGTATCCTTGAATAAAGACATACTTAGATTATTGTAACTTTATTTTCCTCTTCTGACTATCTGTAAGGTTCTCAGGACATCTCATGTGTTTCAAAAAGTATACTATATTAGTGTACCAAGGGCATCTTTCAATACTTGTATGAGTTTCACTTAGATCAATATGATTTACTTGTAATGCATCCATATTTGACTCTGCCATCAACTTTGCTAATCCTTGTCCTCTAATAATCTTAGTGATTTGGATCTCTATGTCAAATTCTTGAATCTGATTTACCCATCTGCATCTTCTCCTAGTGACTTCTGATTGTCTGAATATATCCTTTACTGCTGCATTGCGAACATAGGCTAACACTTTTGCACCAAACAAATAAGGCCTAAAGGATTTCACTGCCTTTACAAGAGCATAAGCTTTTTTCTCATTGATATCATAGTTTAACTCAGAAGCTTGAAGGGTTTTACTAAAGAATGCTATTGGTTGTTCATATCCTTCATCATTCTTTTGTAGTAAGACGACATCAATGGTGTGATATGATGCAAAAGAAAATAATTGAAATGGCTTAGTATAATCTAGGGATTTGAGAACAAGGGCTTCCTTAATTGCCTTCTTAATCTTTGCAAATGCCTCCAAAGCTTCTTTTGTCCATTTCATGTTTGCACCCTTCTTTAACATTATAGCAGTGGGTTTAATTATTTCTGAAAAGTTTGGGACAAATCTCCTTACAAAATTGAATTGTCCAAAAAAGGATTGAATCTTTTTAACACTTTTAGGAACCTCAATTTTATCAAACGCTGCAATCCTTTCTGGGTATATTCTCACCCCATCCTTGGATACTATATGTCCTAATAACTTTTCTTCACTTACTGCAAAATGGCACTACTTTGGGTTCAAAGATATCCCATATTCAAGGGCTCTTTGAAAAATTTGTTCCAAGTGTCCATAGTGATCTTTTTCCCTTTTGGAGTAAGTAGTTAAGTCATCCTGATATACCACCATAATCACATCAATGAAATCCTCAAAGGCTACACCCATTGCTCTTTGGAAGGTAGCTCCCGCATGAGTGAGTCCAAAAGGCATTCTAGCATATGCATAAGTACCCCCAAGGTGTTGTTAACACTATTTTATATTGTTCCTCTTCTTTAACTTTCACCTAGTTATACCCTGAGAAACCATCCATCATTGATAACAATTCATTTCCTGTGACCTTTTGTAACAATGCTTCCATGTTAGGTAATGCATAGTTATCTTTTAATGATGATACATTTAAGTTTCTGAAATCCACACAAAGTCTAATATCACCATTCTTCTTCCTGACAGGAACCAAATTTGAAACCCACATGGAATGTCTAATTGGCTTTATTATACCAGCATCCCTCATCTTGATTAGCTCATTTTTCATTTTAGGACCTAAAATAGGCTTTATAGGTCTTTGCCTTTGTCTAAATGATTTAGCATTAGGCTTATCTCATGTTGAAAAAGATCCTCTCGGTAAGCTTTAAGATCATCATAGGACCAAGCGAATACATGTCTATATTTTCTCAGTAATCTGTTAATATCTGTTCTGATCTTGGGAGTTATACTTTTTCCCAAAAATACTTCTTTTGGAGTCTCTCCACTTCCCAAGTTTATCCTTTCTATATCATCTATTGCGACATTAGTATTTTTCTTCTCCAACTTTGAATCCTTATTGTCAAACAACCTCTCCATTTCTACAAGACCTTTTGAAACTTTATTTGTTTTTAACTGAATGACTTCCTTTCCAAATAACACTTCTTTCCCATTTTATATTTTGACATGAGCATTCAAATCTATTAACTAATCTTAATATTCTTGTTCACATGCTAAAAATTTGATTATATCTGTATTGTCTTCAACTATTTTCCAATTGTTGATGTTATCCGGTATAGCAGGCCTAGTCGTAACTTCAACTTGAACTGACTCTTGGTTTTGTGACATAGCATATTTATTAACTTATGGAGAGTGCCCTACAAGGTTAACACTCAAGGAAAGGCATAATTTGAGACTCTAGGTGGCGAAATATGTGATATGGCAAGGTACCTTATACAAGAGGGGTCTTGATAGAACTTTCCTCAGATGTGTGGATAAAAGTCAGTAGTTGTAGTTGCTAAAACATTTTCATGAAGAAGCCTGCGGAGGTCATTTTTATTCCACCATGACAACTTTTAAGATTCTTCAAAACTATTTTTATTGGCCATGGATGTTCAAAGATGCATATGCATTCGTAAGAAATTGTGAAAAATGTCAGTTGTTTTCTAGAAGAACCCAATTAGTTGCCTTGCCTTTGAAATCGGTTGTGGTGAGTAAGCCTTTTAAACAATGGGGAATAGATTTTATTGGCCCAGTTAGCCCCTAGTCTAGTGCAGACCACGTTTACATCCTAAAAATGACCGACTATTTCACTAAGTCGGTTGAGGCCATCCCGACCAAGAAAGCAAATTCTCAAGTGGTGTGCGATTTCTTGAAAGATAATATTCTTGTGTGCTTTAAAGTAACCCTAAATATTCTAGCTGATAATGCTACTTATTTCTCTTCACATGAGCTGTCTCTTTTCTGTTACGATCATAACATCTCCCTGACCCATTCATCAGATTACTTTCCTCAAGGAAATGGGCAAGTAGAGTCAAGTAATAAAAATCTGATTATGATTATGAGGAAATTGGTAGATGACGGTGGTAGGAATTGGCACAAGAAACTCTATGAGGCTCTTTGGGTTGATAAAATTACCCCCAAGAGAGAAATTGGCATGAAACCTTTTGAGTTAGTCTATGGGGTAGGTGCTCAAGTATCAATTCCTTTAGAACTGTGAGCAGCGAAACTACAAATGGCTATTGAAGACCAGACATTTATAGATTCTTTGGAGAAAAGGATCATGTATCTGCACAAATTGGAAGAAGAAAGGGAGGCTTTGGTTGACAAAATTACCGAACACCAGACCAGAGTAAAGAATATTTTTGAAAGAAAAGCTAGGCCTTGAAAGTTTATGAAAGGGGATGAAGTCTTTCTTTGGGACAAGAGGAAGGAACCCATGGGAGCGTATGGAAAGTTCAAATCTCTGTGGAAAGGACCCTTCATTGTTGTAGAAGAGTTAGGATCTAATGCTTTTAGATTGGCCTACCTGGATGGAACGATCTTACCATTTTCCTACAATGGTTAAGACCTCAAACTTTTCAAGATTTGAGTCCTATGTCATGTGAATGGCTGTATTTATTAGGTTTAGTTTGTTTTCCTGTTGTTGTGAATTTCTTCCGAATCCTTTCTATAGTTTGCAAAACCAGAGTTTTGAGTTCTTTGCATTTTGACAAAATCAGTCCCCAATAAGAGCCAATGTTAGTCAAAGTCTGGTACTTGTCCCTCTTAAGTGATTTCTTGAGTCACCATTATGTTTTATGATAATCTTAAGTTCCTTAAGATTTTTGAGTCCAATCATTCACTAAAGACTTCAGTCCTATGCTCCTACCGTGCTTGAAAAATTGTAATGTTTATTTTCTAAGGCTATTCTTGAACAGGTTTGAACACCTTTCAACAACCTTGATCAGGTTTGAACTTAGTTCAAACCAGTTCAAGGTAGTTCAAGGTGGTTCTTATTTCTAAGAGAAGTTTGTTGGTGCATAAAGTTGGCATAAAGTAGCAGGAATATTAAGGTTGTACAAAAAGAAAAGGACTTGGGAATATCAATATGGGATCTATTGTTTAAAGGTTGATTCAAATGATTGAAAGGCTTGAACAATATTGAACACATGTGAACCATCTTGAACTTTGTTCAAGGGTGTTCAAGGGCATTCAAGGATGACATGAGGAAGAAAAGAAAAGGTAACTATCAGACAACTCAGTAGTGGTTCCTATGGAAATGAAAGTATTTAATGTAGAAAAGTGGTGGCACCGGTTAAATACGCCTGAGGTGTTAGATCAATCATTAATTCGTACAACATCAAAGTTTGCACAAGTAACATTAATGAATTGCATGCATAAACTGTCACATCATGATTTTAGCTTTTATTGCTATAAAGATTTGCAATTAATGATTAAATCATTTGCAATCTCTATTTAAGCCCTTCATTTTGTTCATACTTTGAAATACTATCGCTATTAGAATCTGAGCAGACAAAAGGTAAGGAATTTTGAGCTCCAATATTCAGAGGTTTCTACAGAACAAAGTGAGTCAAGCTACCCTCAGTGGAGTGTTTAAATTTAAAATTTCAAAATATTCAGAGAATTATGTGGTAGATGAAAGATTGATACAACTATAAATTCTATTTTTCACTTATTTGGGAGTGTTTAGAGTATGGTTTGTGAAGGCCTAATTGTGACAGATACTGACCTAGAGGGTTATGATTTAGAAGGGTTATCAGAAAGGCTTTCCAATTCCCTAGAAAAAATTCTAGCTTTGGAAATTCTACATAGCAGACTCTGCATTGCCACTACATTCCCTCCCACCATAATTTGCCCTGAGTTGATTTATGATTGCATTTACAATTATGACCAAAGAACTGAGTCTATTCTTAAAAAAGATGGTGGAATCTTATTTTCTGTTAATAGGGAAATTGTATCCTTAGCATTCCACATTCCAGAACAGACATTTTGTGCCTTTTCCCCTACACAATCCCTTGTCAAATTTAAAGAAAATGCAGACAGAAATCATACTTCCATGGCTAAACACTGGTTATTAAACCCTCAGAGGGGAGGTTCACGCCTACCCAAAAAGTTCAATAGAATCCACGTGCACTCCTATATCAGTGACGTTATGGTGATGATGTAAAGAGTGAGAGGGTCCCTAGATACTTATTTCTTTTCTGATTGGTTATTTTTTAATGTTCAAATTGTTCTAGAGGGAAAGAAAATAATGGACTGGGCTCGGTTAATTTCCAACTCCATGAGAGAGAAACTTAATGACTCGAAACTTACTGGGAGTAGATTTTTCATATCATCCTATCTTATTTATTGTTTAGCCTATAGTAGACAATGGAGAGGCATGCCTCATGAGCCTTGGTCAGAGGGTATGTGTGTTTATGAATAATTTCCTATCTTACACAAAAGAAATATAATTCAAAATTACAAGAGAGTACATGATACCTTCATGTGCAAGCTTTGTTTCAAATTAATTGGAGACTCTGCTAGGAGAATGAGCTCATAAGCTCAGGGGTTTGTGACTAAGTTTGGAAGCTTCTACACCTAGTTCTCTAGATTCACCTTCATTAGGGTTGGAATCTTTGAATATTTTCCCATGAGGTTTCCTAGGTATACCTTTGACTATTTTTATTGTGGAAGTCTATAGGAAAATTGCTACTGTGCTTAAGAGATTCCTCCCAGAGGAAGAATGGGAAAAAGTGCTTCCAATACAACTGGGAAAATTTTCACGTGCTTCTATGGAAGATGCAAAAAGCATTGGGAGTGATTTGAGGCATTTTGATTTCAAGTTTTATACTGAAAGAGTAGGATTTGACAATAAAATTTTTTCTAGTGGAAGCCTAGGTCTCAGGTCTCATATGTTTGTCATCCCCCATCTCGATGATTTTTGGGAGGACTACTCTAATGAGTCTCAATTCAAGGAAAGAGAACATAGTAGACTGTGCATATCCTAGATTTTGTCTATGAGACTGGAATTCAATGTGGAAGGGGTTACTGATGATGGTTCAAATTTGATTGAACCAAGTTTCAAGAAATCCATGGAAAGTGAAGAATATGATATTGACTAGTCGGCAGATGAAGAAGATGATGTTAAACAGAGAACGCAACATGTGCTTCAATTAACTTAGAAGTTATTGTGGAAAAGAAGAAAGCAATCTATTCCTAGATTAATTGAAGTTAAAACTTCATTTTTATCTTCCCCTTTCCTTGTTTCTAATCTTCATGAAATGATTGAAAATGCAGGTTCCTTGGGGAAGCAGCGAACTAGGAGTTCCAAGGAGAAACCTACTGCAAAATCCTCACCTGTAGTTTCACCTCAGTAGATCACCAGATCAAGGACCCAGTCTCAAAATAAAGAAAAGATGGCACAGGAGAACGTAGAGATGATCAACCTGGATGATGATAAATTTGGAGACATGAGTTACAAGATTGGAGTAGATGAACATGTAGGAAAAGATCTTTTTGATTTGGATGATGTAACATTGGACATGATAGACACACCTGCAAAGATAACTAAGCAATTGGCTATAGCAAGTACAACACCAAAATGGATAACCACCTCTGTGAACAAGAAATGAAGTCTAGTTCCTATTGCTATCTTGGTGTAGGACATTGTGAGTTAATATATTCAGAGAACTCCTAAAACTAAAAAGGTTAAGAGCACTGCTTGGATGTTCATTGATATGAAGATAGGGAAATGGACTGTTGAAGTGACCACGTACAAGCCAAAAGAAGAAAAGCAAGACGTTGCAGTAGAGGACTTTGAAGTAACTAAAATTGAGTTGGGAACCATGGATAGGCCGGGTAAAAATCATTTGTTTAAATAAACCTTCTAGCAAATGTTGATGACGTCTTGGTAGGATAGTAAAGAAAAAAAAGAAATGAAGTGGACCATAGTGTCATTATCCTAGTTTATCAATTCCTTTTGCCATATAAAGGCCACACATTTGATCCAGTCCCCTCAAGTCTTTAATGCAAATTCAACAGAAAGCAAACACCTACCGAATGAAGTTCAGTGTGGTCGGGTTTTAGTCTCTTCTATGGACGAATGGATCTTAGGTAGTCAATAGTGGTCAACAATATATTAAAGACTTGCATGTGGTTCTCCATGATATCAAAGCTATAATGGGGGAATTATAGACTCAACGACAAGTCTGGGATGGGGAAGAAGAAAAATGGGTCTCTGCAATGAGGAAATTCCTGGAAATAGACAGGTATGGTTTCAATAAGTTCTACACGGAGAAATCACTAAAGTCCACTGAAGAATAAATCTTCTTCAATCTCAAAAAGAACATAAGCTGGAGGATTTCTACCATTAGAAATACCATCATTGAGACAAAGGAGTATGAAGTTGAGGCCAAACAGATTCAGAAAGCTACTCTGAATGAATTAAAAGTCATCAACTTCACATACACTTATCCAGCAACCTATGGAGAACATGATTTGAAAGGAGCCCTAGAAGCCTTTAACTCAGCCATGAAAATAATCAAAGAAAAAGATAATCCTAAAGCCACAAATCTCACACAAATGGTGAGGATTGTGTCAATGCTATACATGTGCGTTGATAATCTACCTGGGCTGGTGGAAAAGGTAAAGAAGATGAAGTGGAGTAAAGAGGCCTTAATGACCTGAATTGTAAACTCAAAGGTCCCGCATCTACAGGTTGCAAAGGAGATGATCCAAGCATACAAAGAGTGGAAGCCCACCCAGTCTGCTGCCAAAGAAGATGGAAGCCCAGCAGGAATTGAGGACCGCATTGTGGAAAAAGAGCTCGATTTAGACAATTAATTTCTCTTTGAATTGCATGAAAAAATCTTAAGGACAACTGTCATTTTTTATTTGTTTTCATTTTATAATTGCTCACTTGAGAGGTCTTGTTTTCAGCGAGACCTCTCGGCATTTTAAAACTATAAGTACTGAAAATGGTAAAAGGGTTCAAGAAAAACTGATCAGAACAAAATACTTTAATTTTGGGTGTGGTAGTTTTTAGAAATTGGGTAACAGATATTGACTGAATCTGACATTACTATTGAAAAAATAGATTTTGCATGGTTACATGTGTTGCAATTTTGGAATACATTACGATTAAGATTTCAGATCTGTGTTATTTGAAATGAATAAGAAAATGTTCTGTGTTAACATTTTGTTTTATTCTGTTGTATATTTCTGTGGATTCATAGTGGCCTAATTCTATACATATTCTGTTATTTTACAGTTGTTGATCATTGAATTTCATGTAATCATTGCTGATAGAAAAATTGTACTTTTTCTTTCCTTCTCTTTATTTGTTTATATTTTCTAAGGTAATATTGTCATGCTTCTAATCTAAGAATGAGGAATTAGCCTTTATAAACTTTCAGGTTAAAAGTTAAACTGTGAAATTGGCGTTATCTAAATATTGAAAATCATTCCTAGGGAGTTGTATCTAAGATCAAATTCAGAGGGAAGTGAGTAAAGAACACTTACCCAACTTTTAGTTATTATTTATCTTTCAAAAGGGGTATAGAGTCATTCTGTCAAAGATACATTGAAGGAAAAATCAATTCGCTAACACCATCCAAGGACAAGGAAGTGCATCAAGAGTATTCTTCTGAATCAGAGGATAGTACTGTAACCACCTGAATTTGGTCTGTTCTAACTATGGACCCTATTTTCCCTAAGTGTGATCATACCCTCGATTATGTCCAAATGACCCTGTTACTGCTTGGCATAATTCTTCAAATCAATTTAATGTTCTAGGTGATTTTTATCACTGAATTATATTAACTATTATAGCCATATGATTTAAATCAATTCAAACCAGTTAAATCAAACCAAATTCAAACATGGCTATAGTATTTAATTATAAAGGAATTAAATAAACCCCTAAATCAATTACCCACTTGCAAAATAACCCATTCCCCTAGCCTATTTATTTTAATTAAAATGACTATAGTCCCCTAATTATTAAAAAGCAATTAAATTTTTTAAATAATTAATTCCTATATTTTTGAATGAATTAAATAAGTTTAATGCATTTAATTAATATTCCCTTAAACTCCAACCTAACCTATCTCAACCACTTCTACCCTAGGTTCTAACCCTTCTCAACCCATTCACCCTTGCTAATATAATCCTAATCCTAATTCTACCCTAACCCACTTCCTAATGTTGTCACATTCCATTAAAGAATGATTAGCAACTCAACCCACTTGAAAAAGTCCACCTTGTCAAGCCACCCTCTTACACCCTTCCCTTGCTTCTTTAAGGATTTCATTAATGCCTTATTAATGAAGATGCCTTAAGCCTATATCTCCTCCATGCCTTATTAATTCCCAAGGCATTACTGGTTTTTACACCCATTAATGAGTCCCTCAACTCATTAATCCACCTTGTCTCCCCCCCTCTCTCTCTCATTCTTCTATAAATAGAAGCCATTTTTTGAGAGAAAAGGGGCCTTCACATTATATTCTAAATGTATTTTTATGATGTTAGATTAATCTTAGACTCATATTTCACTTCATAATTCATGCTTTTACATTGTTATTATTTCCATTCTGAGAGCTAGAATGCATGATTTCTCATCATTTAGCTTGTTTTAAACTAAAACCCTTCATGCTAAGTTGTATATGTCATTGATTGTAGCATAATCAGAGGGCTATTATGTTACTAATCACACTCTTCTTAGTTAGAAGGAAATAGGTCAATGTTAGTTGGTTTTACTTGCTTATCTAACCTTTTTGAGCTAATGCAATGACTTATTGATATGTTGTCTCTCTTATCAGGTACAAAATATACACACACATTTCTGGTGCCCACCATTACTCCTACAACATCACTCCAAAAATGGTTCATTCAACATTACTCCTACAACATCCAACATGATGTAACTATGATGGACCTATGTAACACCAAACAATGAACTGGAGAATCATTCACACACTTCCTACAAAGATGGAGGAAGATTTTAGCATGATATTCAAGGGCCATTCCCAAAATGGAGAAGATGGAAATCTTTGTTAATAATTTAGTGCCTAAATTAAACTATGCTCTACAAATGCAAGACTCTCCTAGTTTCGAAAGAGTGATTAAAAATGCTCTCCGTATTGAGGAAGTCATGGTCAAAAGAGGGGAGATCACTCTTCAAAATGAAAATAAAACCAACAACTCCAAATCCAAGCCTAAATGGTGGAAACAAAACAAGAATGTTGTTAATGATCGATTAGTTGACGCCTCTAACATGAATCTTAAACCTGAGTCATTTAATCTAACCAATGGCATGCAAGCAAGAAAAGATGCTAAGGTCACACCTCTCGTCCCCAAAGAAAACAATGATAACAACAAGGAACGAACATGGACTTCGAAACCACAAAGAACATTCACTCCCTTGGGGGATCCTCTTGAGACTGTGCTGAAAACACTGTTGGATAACAAAGTTCTTACAATTCTTGATTCTAAACCTTGGGAACCAATGGTCAAACCCAGGTGGTGTGACAATAATTCCTATCGTGTCTTCCACAAAAACAAGGGACACAAAACTAATAATTGCCTCAAGCTTAAGCATGTCATCCAAGACCTCATCGAAGGGGGTAAGATAAAAGTAGATAGACATAGTACCAATGAGGATCATACAACATTCAACAAACCCTTTCCTAATTACAATCAAGGAGAGACATCCAGAGGGAAGGGTAATGAGGTCAACTACACCTATTCCAAAAATGACAATGTGATTAATATGCTTGACATTAAAATTGAATCCATTAATGTGATCACAATTAAAGGTGTCTCATCCCACTCAAATGTTGTAACACAGAGCCAAGCACAAGTTACAATCAAAGGACCTCCAAAACTGACATCAACGTCAACATCCAAGGTTCCTATTGTAACTATTCCTAAACCAGTAGCAAGACACATGGTTACTATCCCCGGAGCAAAATATGACTTGGTAGACCAATTGCAACGAACCTCTGCCAACATTTCTATTTTTGAATTGCTCAAGATATCCATGGTACATAGGGAAATCCTAGAAAAATCCCTACACACTGCTAATGTTCTAAAATATATTAATATAGACAAGTTTCAAGCAATGGTCAATCACATCTCAGCGCCACACTACCTCTCCTTTTCTGAAGAGGATGACAAGTCATTGACCCATCCACACAATCAACCCCTCCATATCGAAGTCCTTATTCATAAATCCCGTGTTAGACGCGTATTGATAGATGGAGGTGCAGGATTGAATATCTGTACACTAGATCTAATCAGGAGATTAGGTCTCTAAGAACAAACAATGGACTCTAGAAATAAGACAACCATCAAAGCTTATGATGAAGACGAGAGATCCAATAGAGGTCTTATTGTGCTACCTATCAGAGTCAGACCGATTGAGAGGAATGTCATATGCCAAGTTTTGGATTTACCATTGGCCTACAATATCCTACTAGGGAGAACATGGATTCATGAGATGCAAGCTATGCCATCCACTTACCACCAATGCATAAAATTCCCACATAATGGGGTGGAAGTGATGATTCCTGCAGATGCTAACTACACTTGCAACAATATCAAAGCAGGTAGCATGATCCCACACAAAAAAGAGGCTATAGATGTAGATGCTCATGAAAATACCAAGGACATGGTTATGAAGAGTTTTAGCAAAACCTTGAAACTTGAAGAAATAGGTATGGGAGAGTACAAGTTGGACCTAACTCCCTCACTGACAGAAATTTTGGTATCACCAAGATCCTATGGAAATCCTTCATCAACATTCACACCTGTAGAATCCCAGGAGCTAGAAGTACACAAGGCGACTAGCATGATAAAGGCATGCACATCTTCTTTAGATAACACAGAAGAATAGGCAGTCTTGGACTGGCTGTACAAGGGAGAACCAGTGGAATCTGAGGTCAAACATGTGAAGATATCCCCTGAATAGTATGGAAAGGGATATGATTTCCTCACACAAATGGGATACAAAGGAAAGGGACCTCTAAATGACAAAGGATGAGGGATCATTGAACCTATACCCATGGAGTTCTGCAACACCAGAGACAAAACAAGACTGGGTTTTCATACTAAAATTGATAAACCTGCTTCCAAAGAGAGTCCAGCTTCTGAAATAGAGAGTGATAAAATATATGAGATAGTACTAGAACCATGGCCTTATGAAATATTATTACATGTTGGTATAGAGAATCCTGGATATCAAGGAGAATGCTATGTACCTAGCTTTGAGGTACCACAAGATCTTCACACTCCTTTTCTAGCACAACCTCCCATTCAAGAGGTAGGAGACACCATAGCAACAATCACTAAAGAGATACCTCGGCCACAGAATTTACATCCTAACTGGGGGCAATTGGTCACAATTTCACATGTCCTTGAACTACCCCACTTTGATCTACAAGTAGCTAATCAAGTACATCAGATAACCATTGCTAAATACTTAAATAGATCTGATGATGATGTCACGGACTCTCATGACTATGAATGGGATTGGCTATCTATTGCCTCTAAAGATATTGGAATAGATACAATTCACATGTTTGCAACTCCCTCAACTCCTAGCAAATGATCTAACACTCCTCTCAATGATACTGATCCTCCTGAATTAGAAGAAGATTTCCTTCCCCTAATCATTGATGAAGACACAGGTGAATATGTAAGTCTGGAAGAATTTCATAGGCCACAAGCAAGAGACCTCCATTTACATAGAAATGATGATGAGATTTATACTGACGAGTCGCTAGAGTTTGATCCACATATGACTAAAAATGACCCTTTTAATGATGATCTTACTCTTATTGATCTAAATATTGAAGAAATTAACCTAACAGATCATATCATGTCGGTTAATGGTCTTGATGCTAACACGATGCTGTCCTTCCCAGAAGCTGACTCCCTAACACTGGTATTTCCCGACCTGATTGATTGGACTGAAACAAATCCTAGTCATATCCTCAACTTTTCCAATGACCACTCCCTAGCTTGTTATCTCAATTCTTGTGAACCTTACCCTTCTTCCACCAATGCAAGGAGCGAGAACATATCACAGGAGGATATCAAGTTTCTTAGTCACAAACTGAAAAATAAAAATAAAAAGTGGACTGATGGTGAAAACCACTCTGTGGCAGTATCAGATCCCAAAATAGTAAATAAAAAAGATGTATCCAATGGTGAAAACATTTCCGAGGTGCTAAAGGATGAGGCTCTTGATATCCTCCCAAAACACTTTCAGGAAAGATCTTCAGTATTGATTGAACCAACACAACCAGTAAACTTGGGCACTATTGACAATCCTCAAATAGTTCACCTGGCACAATCTTTATCAGAAGAAGAGAAGCTATAGTTCACAAAGTTCCTGAAAGAGAAGAAGATTAACTTTTCATGGTCTTATATGGATATTCCAGGGCTAGATCCTAACCTCATCATGCACCACTTGTCTATAGCTCCTAGGATCAAGCCCTTAAAATAAAAATTTAGAAAAATGCATCCTCATGTTGCATTATTGGTAAAAGCAGAGCTAGAAAAGTTGTTGAAAGCTGGATTTATTCAAGTCATTGCCTATGTAGGGTGGATCTCCAATGTGTTCCCCATTTCTAAATTTGATAAATCTATCAGGATCTATACGAACTTCAGAGACCTAAACAAAGCATGTCCGAAAGATGACTTTCCTCTACCAAACATTGACATGATCATAGATCTTACAATAGGCTTCTAGATGTATTCATTAATGGATGGATTCTTGGGCTATAATCAAATCAAGATCACCCCTAAGGATCAAGAGAAAACCGCATTCACATGCACACGGGGCACCTTTTGCTGGAATGTCATGCCTTTCGGGTTAAAGAATGCCGGTGCAACATATAAAAGAGCCATGACAACAATATTCCATGACATGATGCACAAGAACATGGAGGACTATGTAGATGACACATTGGCTAAATCCAAGGAGAGAGGTACTCACATTGCTAACCTAAGAAAGATATTGGATCAAATGGAACAGTTCCAACTCAGGCTCAACCCAAAGAAGTGTGTCTTTGGGGTCCAATCAGGGAAGCTCCTAGGATTCATAGTATCCGCAAAGGGAATTGAGGTAGATCCTGCAAAGGTAAAAGCTATTCTAGAGATGGCTCCTCCATGTAACATAGTCAAATGAGGACGTTACAAGGGAGACTTCAGTCTATCAGGAGATTCATGTCCCAACTTATAGATAGGGCACAACCCTTTACTAAACTACTACATAAAGGGGTTACTTTCAAATGGGATGAACACTGTGAAGCAAACTTCAAAAAATTGAAGGGGTACCTAGCTGCTTCACCTATTCTTATGGCGCCTATTCATGGAAAACCCTTACTCCTATACATTTCAGCTACAACTACATCCCTAGGAGTATTTTTGGCACAAGAGGATGAAACAAAGAAAGAATGAGTTATCTACTATATTAGTAGAACACTAGTCACTTATGAGCTCAATTATAACATTATTGAAAAAGCATGCTTAGCAGTTGTCTTCGCATCACAAAAATTGAGACACTACATGCTCTCTCATACAGTGAAGCTCATTGCTAAGATCGATCCTCTAAAGTATATTTTGAACAGAACAATATTAACAAGACGTTTGGAAAAATGGGTCCTAATTCTAAGTGAGTTTGACATTGAATATGTAGAATGGAGAGCTATCAAAGGACATGTACTTGTAGATCAATTGGCTGATTCACCACTCCAAGATGATGAACCTTTACTAATTGAATTCCCTGATGAAACAATTATGCATCTCACTGAACATCCCTAGAAGATGTACTTTGACAGTTTATTCACTCAACAAGGGTCTGGAGCAGGGGTCCTCTTCATAACTCCACAAGGATACAAGATTCCCAAATCTTAAAAATCAATGTTTCCATGCACCAACAATATCTCAGAATATGAAGCATTGGTCAATGGCCTCAAGCTAGCTATAGAATGGAAGATCATAGAGTTACATGTGTATGGTGACTCTCAACTAATTATCAATCAAGTCAATGGGGAGTATCAAACAAAAGATGAAAGTTTGATGCCCTACAAGCAACTAGTTGATGATCTAAAGAAGTACTTTGTCTTCGTCACCTTCCAACAGATACCAAGACTAGAGAACAAAGCTACGGATGCTATGGATACCTTGGCATCTATGTTACAACTAGAGGAGCATCAATTCCACTATGACCTCTTAGTGGAAGAAATATCCTATCCTACCTTTGATACCCCTAAATACCAGGTAATATATACCTCGAATACCCCAGATCAATCTCGGTATGCCAGTATCATTACTTACCTTTCTGACCAAACCATTCTCACCAATCTATCCAAAAATGAGAAAAGATCCCTGATTAGGACAACATCATGTTACGTCCTCATAAATAACAACCTATATCAACGTGGTCTCAATGGTACACTTCTTCAGTGTTTAGAACTTGAAGAGTCTGATCTAGCATTAAAAGATGTCCACGAAGGTGTATGCGGATCACACTCGAATGACTTTTCATTAGGCAAGAAACTACTCAGAGTACGCTATTACTGGCATATGATGGAGAGAGATGCTATTCAGTTTTCAAAATCATGTCTTAAATGCCAGACACATGGAAACCTTATCCATGCTCCTGCTAGAGAACTCATACCTTTCATAACACATTGGCCATTTCAGCAATGGGCCTTTAACTTGGTTGGACAAATATATCCCAACTCTTCAAATGGACACATCTTATCATTATGGCCACTAAGTATTTCACGAAGTGGGTCAAAGCTGTGCTGCTAATCAAAGCCACTGGCAAACAGGTGGCTATGTTCATTCTAAACTACATTATTTGTAGATATGGGATACCCTCTTCAATTGTAACAGACAATGGGGGCCAATTTAAAAATCAAGACATTGACGACCTTTGTGAACAATTCTATATTACTCAACATTGCTCCTCAATCTATTATCCTCAAGGTAATGGATAGGCTGAGGCATCAAACAAGAATATTCTCAAGATTCTACACAGAACTGTAAGCAATTCTGGCAGAGACTGGCTTCTACAACTGAATCCAGCACTATGGGCCTACAGAAAAAGCATAAGAACACCAACTGGAGCCACACCATTTTCTCTAGTCTATGGTGTGGAAGTAGTATTAACCATTGAGGTTGAAATCCCATCTTTGTGGATATCTTTACAAGGACTGGTTAATGATGAGCAGTACCACATTGATCGGGTAAATTCTCTGAACCTGCTAGATGAGCGCTGACAACAAGCGTTCGATCACCTCAAGGTATATCAAGCACGTATGTCCAAAGGTTACAATAAAAAGGTCAAACCATGCAAATTTGAAGTAGGAGATCTTGTCCTCAAGGAGAATCCTAAGAACCAGCCTAACAGGGAGCAGAAATGAAAGTTTGAACCTAATTGGATGGGACCTTATGTTATCACTGCTACTTTTGGGACTAGAGCTTATCAACTAGCTACACCTGAGGGAGACGTTATTTTAGATCCTATCAACACTATACATTTAAAGTTGTTCTACACTTAATGTTCGGCTAGCAGAGCATGTATAGCCAAAAGGTCTCACAAAATACCAAAAACAGTCAGAAAATTGATCGTGAAGAAATCCAAAGATAGTGGAAAAGATCCTACAAAAGGGGTATCCTTGGTGAAAACCTAGTAAACAGGCGCCTTGATACTACAAAAACATTCAAAAAAGAAAAAATAGCAAAAAAAATTGAAAAAGAGAAAAGTGCCTTAATGAGCACCTGGTAAAATAGGCATCTTGGTAGCAAAAAGAAGGAAAAAGGTCTTGCCAAGTGGTGAAAACCTGGCAATTAGGCGTCACTTGTATTATGCACTCTATCTATCAATGCACCACTAATACTAAACCTTCATAATTTTGCCTATGCTCATATGCTGACTTCATTTTCCTACATGACTCTTATCCTCGCTTGGGATTTGTCTATCTTTACGTCTTAGGAATAAGTCATTCTACACTGGGGGCATCTTTTCCGACATATTTAGTTGCGGTTGCTAGGTTTCTCTAGGATGGTTTGCGTCACGAACACAATGTTTCTTGATGCATGCAAAAACAATGTCACTTTCCAAAACAAGGGTGTCTTTTAAAAACATTGGACACGAAATTTACATTAACAGAAGTCCTACAAGGCTATATTCGATTGCAAACAGGAATGGATTGTCCTACCAATGCACAGACATGGAACACCATATTGCTTGTATTATAATTTTCTGATTAATGAATCTTTACTGTGTTTGACAGCTGAATGAACAAGTACTACTTAACACACAGTTTGCTTTTTGTATGATTATGGTTATTTTATGTCCTGATGATGTTTTCAACTAGGGGCATCTAAGTAATTATAAATTTTATTTGATTGCTTCTCAATTGATGATTTATTATGTCTTCTCAGTTACTCAATGATGTCTGCACAAAGACAAAGAGTCGCAAGGATTGGGGGCATAATGTTTTCTTGATTTTCTGTGTATGGTGATTATTCCAAATGATCCTATAAATTTCACTTAACTTGGATGTTTATGGTAAGAGCTGCTACTATGGGTGGATAGCCACATATATCTCAATCTTTGTTATGTGTAAACTACAGTGAGGTTGAAACAATTTCCTTGTCTATTTTCAAATCCAGCTTCTCACTAAGGTATACGAATCATAATGTACCCAAGGATATGAATTTTCAAGGTCGTTGTGGGTCCAATATCTTGCCTTAATTAGAATTTGGTATATTAAAAGGAAGGTGACTATTTTTATCTTGGCTTCTATGCCTTGATGCCTAAGTCTATTTCCGTCATTTCAATAAAACATAGTATTCATACTTTCATAATATCAGTGGGTATTAGTGATGGTTGTACTATCTGATGATATCTGTTTCAAAGAGTGCTCAATGATGATAAAAATGTTGCAATATTTTCTAATCAGTGACAAGTCCTAAGATTCTGCATATAGCTACATTTAGAGATTACATGGTGCATTTACAACAGGAATAACATCATAAGGAATTTTGTGCTCAAAAATAATTTCTATCTTCTTCTAAATCAAGTTAATTACATCATCAATATTACTGATATCACATATCGTTGCACATCCATAACATACATTTTGCATTCATTGAAAAGGAAAGAAACAGGAAAATACAAAAATAAAGCATCCATGTATTGCATTTTTACTTTTTCATCCTAAGTGCATCCATACATCTATTTTGCATAACCAAAAAATCAAAAGAAACATAAATTTGCATTTTCACATGAGTATCATTTAAAATATATTTATATCAGTAATAACTCATCACATCCAATCATAAAAATGATGTTATCATCTAAAAACTAACCCATCAAGAGACCAAGATATCATCACATGTGCAAAGATACATTTACCATCTCTATGAAAGCAAAAAGAACTCATGAAATATGTCAGAATCACGAAGTTGCATCAGAAATATATCATCATAACATGGTATAGATCAAATATGGAACAGTATGCATGAAGAGTATTGGTGTATCAGTGAGCCAAAATGAATCAGATATACATGTATGAATATCATCTACAAAAATGGATCTCAGAAGGATCTAGATATACAAAAGAGGGGATCTCAGCAGGATCCAGATATACAAATATGATCTCAAAAATATATATATCATAAAAATGATACAAAATGTCAACTCTATCCCTCCCCCTCTCCCTGGTTAGGAGGAGGAGGAGGAGGTGGTACAAAAGGAGCTGCTAGAGGAGGCATGGCCCCCTCTGACTGCTGAGTCACTCGAGAGAATGAAGGTGCTCTCTGACCCTCTAGAACTACCGCATGATATAGGGCATAATAATATGTAGCCCTCTATCCCTGATGGACCGCTGTCCGGGCCTGTGCATCTCTCTCTGCTCTCAGCCACTCTAGCTGTATATCCCTATCCGCCACAAGGAATCGGTAGTAGTCACTCTGGCCTCCAATGCTATAATCCTGGCTTGGAGCTACTCCCTCTCCTACTCACATCTAGACAATGGATCTCTGTCTCTGCCTATATCCTGCTCCTGGGCCCTGTCCTGTCCCCTATCCTGAGGTCTATCTTGTGACCCCTGCCGTCTCTGTCTCTGTTGGTCCCTAGTAAGGAGAATATCGATATCTCTCCGAGGAGCTACAAATCTGAATCAGGTACGCTGACCCTCTCCACTGCCACTGGCTACACCTGTGTCCACTACCTCACCACCACCACCCCTATCATCTCCATCATGCCCATCATCGAGAGGACGCCTGCCATCTCTACCATCCCTACCACCATCACAGCCTCCATCTCTACCTGGAGCCCTGTCTCTCTGTACACCTCCCCTACCCCTGGCTGGTCAGTCATTAGGATCATAATCTATAGGCTCTTCTATGCAAGTAATGATCTCCTCAAGAATAGTGAACCGAGGGAAGGGGTACTTAAGCCTCTTCGTAGCATAACCATTTGACACACTTGCATCCTCTACATCAGGCTGGAGATCTCAGTCTACTGCCACCATGTCCCAGATCTCCTGGTGGGTTGTCTCATATGTCAAATGTGCACCCCATAATGATGTCTCATCCCTGGTCTGGGCATATACAACAATATCCTCTATCCTGCCCTATCGCCGACCATACTACCTCAGCACTCTGGTAATGATGAACCGCTCTATAACATACCTGGTCCTACGAATAAGATATCGGCTCTGGCTCAAGTAAGGCACCTTCCAGGCATCTGAGGTCCACACCTCACAATCTAAGTATGGTCTCCAAACGACCTCTGTCATATCATCAAATAAACAACGCTAGTACTCAATCTTTCCCAGATGGGGCTGCTGAAGAAGGCTTGCATACATTTATACGTAAGGCTGCTCAGGTGCTTGTTGTTTATCTATAATCAGCTATGTAACAGGGATGTGCTCCCAGGCCTAGGTCTGAAGAATAAGGACACCCACAGTCATACTATGGGTATAATGTTATACTATCTCATGTAGCTCTCTGTACATGTGAGCTAAGATACAACTACCCGAAGCAAATCGTCGATGGTGGATGACCATCTTCTCTATCATACTCACCCAACCAACCATAAATCCATGTTGGCCCCTATCTGGCATAAGGATGCCACCTACCAGACCTGCTAAATAAATAGATAACCGATCGTAATGATCGACCATGTAGTCCCATGACATATATCTTAGGTCAATGGTATCATCCTAGAAAAATCTGCGTGCAACACCAATAGCCACGCCAACTTTTGACTCAAAGAATACCTCTTGTTCGATCATCAGCACACACAATATCCTCTAGACATCCTCTAGAGTCATGGTGATCTCTCCAGTCAGTAAATGGAAGGTTTTGTGCTCTAAGTGCCATCTCTCGGCAAGAGAAGTCAACAACCCACAGTTTACCCTGATCTCGAGTAAACCTATCAAGGAACGTAATCTGCATCGGATCACAGTCATCTGCTCATCATCTGACAATCATCCTGATAATGCAAGTACACGTGTAGGGTAAGTGTCACGAAATGTGACTACCTCAAATTGGGCCTATTTTAGACAAAAATGACAATACATCAGTATCCTATCTACAAACACAGGGGCAGACTCCTACTCAGCTAAGTAATTCCAAGTTCACAGGATGCAAACGGATCAGACAAATTGAAATTCTAAGTCTTTTGACCAGATACGATTATGAAATAGAAGGATGCGATCCATTCTGCCAGATGCAATCCTGGAAATACAGGATGCGACTGCGTTTACAAGATGCAATCTTCAAAAGACGGGATGCGATCCTAAACGTGGGGTGTGACCCTAAGCACCCCAGGTGTGACACACTGATGGATTTCCCTTAAAAACATAGCAAAGACAATGGAATTGGATGCGATCTGGGAAATACTGGATGCAATGTAGGAATCCAAAAAAACTAGATGCGATCTGGGAAAAATTGGATGCGACACAGGATTCACAGGTTGCGATCTAGAATCCTGGATGCGATACTAAATTGCAAGAGCTATAACTACTACAAAAAAGCATGAATTTGAAATTTGCAAAGTCCACAGGGTAGTTTATCGAGCACTTATCGGCGGTGGGTAGTCGGTTGGATTCTTACATCGATGACTCATCTCAAAATGGTGCTTCCTCATAGGGACTACCATCTTCTCTCCAAAGCTCTTTGATTTACTATGGAGGAAAGTGAAAATGAATAGTGAAATGGTAATTTTGGAGGCTTATATGGGTCTTTTGAGACATTCAGGAGTTCGGAAACTCCTCCCAAACAACTACAACTTCATTTTTATTCTCTTTATGATCAATCGGGAACCAAATTGAAGGTTCCTAAGATGTTTTCAGTAGCACAGTGCCATTTTTGTGATAGTTCTAAAAATTACAGATTTGCTTCAATTGTTCCAAACATCGGTCAATACTACACATTTTATCATACATCTTGGTCTAACATCATTTTATCAGTCTTATCACTCACATTTTCACGTAATTAACTTGGTAATCATGTGTTTATTTTTAAACACACCTTCTTTTCCACTTCTACTCCATTCTTTCTTGTCCTAACCGCTTCCTGTAAGTGTTACGTTCTTTCAAACTGAGGGATTTTATTCTTTTCCTTCAATTTTATTCCTGAGGGGGCATGATCACACTATCATCAATTAAATTTTTTTGCTTGAAACAACATCAAAATGACTTCGTTATCAAACAAACTAGGGGCATGGAAGTTTCCTTGACTAAGTCAGAACTGTTGGATAAAAAGCTTTGGTTCTCATGAGCTGGATATCTTATGTTTCCTCATTTTAAAAGATTTTTATTAAAATCTCCTAGCAACTTCATACTGACTTTTTGGACAACAACCAAGTTCAGAATCAATATTATCAATTTTTGGACGACAACCAAGTTTAGAATTAGTATCTTTAAATCTTTATTGATCTTTGAACGACAACCAAGTTCAAAATAAATTTTATTAGTTTTGTTCAATCAAGTGCAAGACTGATCTCATCAACATTTCGTTCGACAACCAAGAAAGAAATTCTCAATCTTTCTGAAGTCAAAATCAAAAACTTTCTTTGAATCAATGCGCTGCTCGCACATTAATTCAAAGAGGGGAAAATGTAACCACCTGAATTTGGTTTGTTCCAACTATGGACCCTATTTTCCGTAAGTGTGATCATACCCTCGATTATGTCCAAATGACCCTGTTACTACTTGGCATAATTCTTCAAATCAATTTAATGTCCTAGGTGATTTTTATCACTGAATTATATTAACTATTATAGCCATATGATTTAAATCGATTCAAACCAATTAAATCAAACCAAATTCAAACATGGCTATAGTATTTAATTATAAAGGAATTAAATAAACCCCTAAATCAATTACCCACTTGCAAAATAACCCATTCCCCTAGCCTATTTAAATTAATTAAAATGGCTATAGTCCCCTAATTATTAAAAAGCAATTAAATTGTTTAAATAATTAATTCCTATATTTTTGAATGAATTAAATAAGTTTAATTCATTTAATTAATATTCCCTTAAACCCCAACCTAACCTATCTCAACCACTTCTACCCTAGGTTCTAACCCTTCTCAATCCATTCACCCTTGCTAATCTAATCCTAATTCTAATTCTACCCTAACCCACTTCCTAATATTGTCACATTACATTAAGGAATGATTAGCAACTCAACCCACTTGAGAAAGTCCACTTTCTCAAGCATGACTTTCTCAAGTCCACCTTCTCAAGCCACCCTCTTACACCCTTCCCTTGCTTCTTTAAGGCTTCCATTAATGTCTTATTAATGAAGATGCCTTAAGCCTATGTCTCCTCCATGCCTTATTAATGCCCAAGGCATTAATGGTTCTTACACCACCATTAATGAGTCCCTCAACTCATTAATCCACCTTGTCTCCCCTCTCTCTCTCATTATTCTATAAATAGAAGCCATTTTTGAGAGCAAAGGGGCCTTCACATTATATTCTAAATGTATTTTTATGCTGTTAGATTAATCTTAGACTCATATTTCACTTCATAATTCATGCTTTTACATTGTTATTATTTCCATTCTTAGAGCTAGAATGCATGTTTTCTCATCATTTAGCTTGTTTTAAACTAAAACCCTTCATGCTAAGTTGTAGATGTCACTGATTGTAGGATAATCTGAGGGCTATTATGTTACTAATGACACTCTTCTTAGTTAGAAGGTAATAGGTCGATATTAGTTGGTTTTACTTGCTTATCTAACCTTTTTGAGCTAATGCAATGACTTATTGATGTGTTGTCTCTCTTATCAGGTACAAAATATACACACACAAGTACTAGTTAGAGTTCTTCAAGATATTATCCATTGAGTTCCACTGAATTAGAGGAAATTCTCTCCCCACCACATGGGAATAACAATGAGATGGTTAATATAAAAGATTCTCCTAAGGATGATAAAATCCCACCTCCTAATGAAGATACTACAATTATACGAGTTGAAATAAAAAGAGGAGAGAAACCTAATTTGGAGTTAGGAGAGGACACAATGCCTGATTGGTTATGGGATATGATACAAGGAAAAGAAAAGTTTGATGATCCCAAACCAATGGTGAACATTGAAGACCATATACAACATGTTGAGGAAGAGAGTAAACTAGCAAGGAAGGTATCCAAGGTAATCATAGATGATTCAGAAACCTGCAAGGTTCAGATTGTTATTCCTAAGGTGAAAAAAACAAGAGACAACATTTAGCCCCAATATTATGAGATTGTTGTGCATGATTTTGGAACTGCTACAAAGAAGATACATTCAAGGAGGCTCAGGGATCTATTAAGGCTATGTAGGATAAAATAGATAGGGAAGTGGTGAAGAAGAGGAAGTACAAGGAAGAGGATCAAAAATTTAGAGAATAATTCAAACAAGTCTCCAATAAAATTCAAGACATAGATCACAACCTTTTTCTACCTCCTACACTAGAACATGAAACAACCAACCATTTAGATATTTCAGCAGTGACATTTGAGGCAGGAAAGGCATGAATTGAGGAACTTGAAAAGGAGGTTGACACCCTCCTTGTGAAATTTGTCGGGAATTAAAAAGAGATCACAACTATTAAGGCCAAAATTTTGATTTTTCATAAAGTATATGAGGAATTCCAAGGCACCAAGGAGAAAACAATTCCAAGACTGTAAGCCATTAGAGGGACATCTATTCTCATGATGGGGGAAAAAGGAGTAATCAAAGGAGGGGAGATCGAGGATATCATTGCTTGGTATTGCACTTTGATGACCAAAATAGAATATCTAGATAAGATTGAGAATGATTGCAAGCATGTCAATGGGCAGGTGCAACCTATCTTGGATGAACTCTATAAGACAATATCCACTATCTTTTATTTTTAGGAAGTAAGGAGAAGAGACATGACAGTGGAAGTTTTGGAGGGAAAAGATGAAAGAACTTTACTTCAAAGATTCCCATATCACTATCAATGAGCAATTACAAAATATATCCATGTTGAGGGCATTCATAATCTCTTGCGAGGATACTATGGAAAATTGGGCCAAGACTTATTTTTAATTCTTGTGATGGAGGTTGTTGAATGCAAGTTTCATCACACACCAAGCCTCCCCATGGAAAGGCTTCATGTTATTATTTCTAAGTTCATTAAACTTGCAAAGAGAGAGAAACTTAATGCAAAGAGAGAGAAACTTAAAGGAAATAATCTTCTCGATGAAAATTTGATGTAAGCTTATGTGGAAAGCTATTTTTCTCATTGTCTTGTAGTCTAGGTGTTTAATTCTTATTGGCTTAGCATTTGGTGCCATTTGAGTGGTTGTCACTTGTTTTGTAATTTTTCCATTGGCACATGTTCAGGTGCTTGAATGGCATTAGCCTATGGGGTGATAACCCTAATTAGGGTTTGTAGGAATGAATCTAAGCCATTGATTCTAATTTAATCTTGGTCATTCATTTTGCTTGAACTCCCTATATAAGGCTAACTTATCTAATTTGTAACATTATGTTGGAGAATTGTTGCAAGAATAATGCCAAATTAGCTCTACTTATCATTGTTGTGTTTTGCATGGTTATTAGTTTTGAAAAAGTTATAATTATTGCATGGTTAGCTTCATCCTCACTTAGAATATATTTCATTTCAAGTTGTTGAGTTTATAATAGAATATATTTTTCTTCAAGTAGTTTAGATCACAAGTGAAAGTAATTGTGGATGTTTACTTGCTTGACTTGAAAAAATCTGCACTACTACCCTTTTTCTTATTGTAAGTGTGACTTGTGTGGTGAGCTGATGAAATCACTTAACTTCAATTTATATCTAAGCTTTAGTTTAAATCCATTTGGTGGGACTAAAGAAATATCAAATTGAAAATAAATTAAGTATACCTTAGAAGCTTGCACTAGGTGGGTGGAAGTCGTTGATAAAGATGCATCTAGTAGAGTCCAAGTCATCTATACTTCCTTCCATTCATATTTAGGAGTAGTGGTAGAAGTTAAGTTTAATTTTAAAATTGAAGGAGAGTTGAAAATCAAAAGATTATACTTTTATCAGATAGTGTGAGTGTTTTGTGTTCCATTCGTGCACCCTTTGCATCATAGTGGTATCAGATCCAAGTAGATTGTTAGGATTGGTGTATGTCAAAAGAAGAAGGTGAAGAAGAGGCTAACAACATGCCTCCAAAGGGAATGACCATGGATGTGGAAAAGAGGTTTACAAAGATGGAAGAAATGATCAAGGTTGGGATAAAGGAAGTAACCAAAGAACTGAAGAAAGAGATAAGGGGAGAAGTTGAGGTATCTGAAGGAGAAGAAGATAGGGGGGAAGGTGAAGAAGAAGTACCCTAGAGGAAGGAGATAGAGGTACTTGTAGAACAAAAGTATTTGGTTGAGGCCCTAAAGACAATGGGAAAGGATACTTAAGAGGAAAGGGTTGATCTCATAATGTTCATTGGAAAGATGGATGTTGATGATGTTGTATAATGGATTGAGGCCTTGAATAATTAGTTTGACTACAAGAAGGTTTCTCAAAAAAAAAGAGTGAGGTTTGCAAAAACAAAGTTGAAAGGAGCATCACTCAAATGGTGGAACTACACCCAAGGTGAAAGTGTGAAGAGTGGAAGGAGAATGATGACATCTTGGAGTAGGATGGTGGAGAGGATCAAGTCTCAGTTCATGTCTGCATATTATGAGGTGTAGATTTATAAGAGGATGAAAAACCTAAAATAGAGAGACATGGATGTGTCCACCTATACTGAATAGTTTCATAAACCTTCTCTATGATGTGGGCATGTAGAAGATGAGAAAGGAAAAGTTTAAAGGTATATAAATTAATTTAAGTTTAGTATACAAGATGAAATAAGCACATTGACCCCTGATATAGTGGATAAGTTCTATCAAATGACACTTAGAGAAGAAGATAAATTGAGAAGAAAATGTGAGCAATAGAGTAGAGGCAGAGGGGGAAGGAATTTCAGAGGTAGAGGGAGGAATGGGGGAAGAAACCAATTTTATAAAATTCAAGGGGAGTCTAGCCACCAAGAGAAAAGTGGGGACTCCAGTACAAGAGGAGGCTATAGAGGAAGGAGACCCAATGGAAGGGGTGGATTTGGAGGACCAGGGAGAGATCCTAGTGTCTTCATGGGAAGATGATTTAATTGCAACCATGTAGGATACACCATAAATACATGTCCTAAAAAAGCCTCGACTTCTCATGGAGAAATATTTTCAAAGTATTAATTCCCCAATTGGAAATACAGGTCCCACACATGATAGATAAAGCCTTATGTTGAGAACAACCTCGTTGAAGGTTCCACAAATTTAGGATCCCCCTTAGAGAAAGACATTATCAGGACAACATGCAAAGCTTATGAAAAGGTATGTAAGGTGATAGTTTATTCTGGTTCAACAAAGAATTTAGTTTCAATCAAAATGGTAGACAAATTAAAGTTGAAGAGATTACCTCATACTATCACCTACAAAGTGTCTTGATTAAATAAAGAAAGTTGTAGTTTATGAGAAATCATGGGTAGAATTTGAGATAGGGGAATATAGGGAAAAAATTTTGTGTGATGCAATCCCCATGGATTCCTGTCACTTGCTATTGGTGTGTCTATGGAAATATGATGTCCAAGAAGAACATGATGGAAAGAAAAATTCCTATCTCGTCACAAAAAATGAGAAGAGGTATAAGATGGATCCCTTGTAGGATGACAGTGAAGATAAACACATAGGGTCAAGTTTAATGGTAGTGAATGGAAGGGAGTTCCTAGAAGTCTTAAAAGAAGAGGATCATCAGGGGTATGCACTGATTATTAAACCAAAGGACAATTTTGGTCTGAACAACAGTGAGGAGATAAATGTTCCCAACGAGGTGTAAGGGTTGTTAGACATATATAAAGGAATAGTTGTAGAGGAAATACCCAACACCCTTCCCCCAATCAGAGATGTGAGCCATCAGATTGACCTAATACCTGGTGCTACGTTTCCAAAAAAACTTGCCTATAAGATGAAACTTGCACAAAATGCAGAGATAAGAAAGAAAGTGCAGGAGCTCCTAGATAAGGGGTTGGTTAGGAAGAGCCTAAGCCCTTGTGTGGTACCAATAATGCTATCTCCTAAGAAGGATGGTACATGGAGACTATGCACTGACTCTAGAGAAATCAATAAAATTAAAATAAGGTACATGTTTCCCATGCTTAGGGTTGAAGACCTCATAGACTACTTAGGAGGAGCATGCTACTATTCAAAAATTGATCTCAACTCTAGTTACCGTCAGATAATAATTAAACAGGGAGATGAATGGAAGATGAAATTCAAAACTAATGAGGGACTTTATGAGTGAATAGTTATGCCCTTTGGGTTATCCAATGCTCCAAACACTTTTATGTGCTTGATGAATGAGGTATTACATGATTTCATTGAGAAATTTATTGTTGTATATTTAGATGATATCCTTGCATTCAGAAAGACAAAAGAGGAGCATTTGAAGCACTTGGACCAGGTCTTAAGGAGACTTCATGAGAAGAAGTTGATGATCAACCTAGGGAAGTGTGTCTTCATGAAGGAGGAGCTTTTGTACCTTGGGTTTATGATCTCTGAGGGAAGTCTAAAGCTAGATATTGAAAAAGTTGAAGCCATATTGAATTGGCCCCCTACAAAGTCAGTAGGTGATGTGAGAAGCTTCCATGGATTGACAACATTCTATAGAAATTTCATAAAGAAATTCAGTCAGATTTGTGCTCCTATCCTTGACACCATCAAAGGAGGTAATAAGTGTAAGTTTCTTTGGAATGAGAATGTAAATAAGGAGTTTGAGTATTTGAAAGGTAGGATAGCACAACAACCCATCCTTGTTCTCCTTGATTTTAACAAGTTGTTTACTGTGGAATGTGATGCAAGTAACCAAGTGATTGAGGTTGTCTTGAGCTAAGAAGATAGACCAATATCTTTCTTCTCTGAAAATCTCAATGATGCAAAGAGAAGGTACTCTACTTATTATTTGAAGTTGTATGTCATGGTGCATGAATTGAAGAAGTGGAGGCACTACCTCCTTCCAAAATAATTTATAGTCTATACAGATAATCATGCCTTAAGTTACTTGAATGGGCAAAAAAAAATGAATTGTAAACACATGAAGTAGGTTGAGTAGTTACAAGCATGTACCTTCACAATTAAGCACAAGAAGGGTCAATCCAATAAGGTGGTTATTTCCCTTAAAAGGAGGGTACTTGCAGTCCAAGAAGTGCAGTTATGAAGCATGGGAGTTTAAGCCCTCAAGGATCTATATAGGGATGATGCAAATTTTAAAGAAATCTATGAGGTTTGTGCCCAATTCTCAGATTCTTGTCATACTGAATTCTATGAGTTTTTGTTGTAGAATAGTTGTTATTTAAGGAGATTCAACTTTATATTCCCAAATACTCCATGAGGGAGAATATTATAAGGTAAAATCATAATGGTAGTTTGGGTGGTCGTTTTGGGCTTGACAAGACCCTAGAATAGGTGAAAATATTCTACTATTGGCCTAAGTTGTAGATTGATGTAAAACAATTGTTTAGGGTTGTCGCATGTGTCAGAGAGTCAAGGGGAAATATTCTAATGTAGGTATTTATCAACCACTCCCAATTCCTAATAGGTCATGGGGAAGCATTAGCATGGAATTTTTTTTGGGTCTTTCTAGGACTCCAAGAGGTTATGATAACATCTTTATAGTGGTGGATAGGTTCAATAAGATGAAACATTTCTTTCCATGTAAATGTTCAAATGATTCTTCTCATATAGTTAGATTTCTCTTTAAGGAAGTTGTCAGGATACATGGGGTGCTACCCCTCAACATTGTCACTGATAGAGATTTAAAATTTGGGGGCCACTTTTGGCGAACATTATGGAAGAAGTTGGGAACACAATTTTCCTTCTCTTCAACATACCACCCTCAGATAGATGGCCAAACTAAGGTGCTAAATAGATCTTTGGGAAACCTACTGAGATGTTTAGGCAAGAAACATGGTCAATTATGTGACATGGTGATAGGTCAAGTAGAGTATGCATATAATAAATCTATCAATAGGAGTACAGGTAAAAGCCCCTTTGAAATTTTGTATGGTGTTCATCCTAGAGGGATTCTGAAACTCAGGGATCTAAATGGTATGAAGAAAAGGTGTTCTCAAGGAGAGGATTTTGCACTCACCAAGAAGGACATTTATGATAGGGTTAAGGAAACTCTACAAAAGAGTTTGGAAAAGTACAAGGAAAAGGTTGATGAAATAAAAAGGGATGTAGTATAATACAAAGTTGGTGATCTTGTCATGGCTTATCTAGAGAAAGAAAGACTTCAAAAGGGTCATCCTACCAAACTAATGATGAATAAAATTGGTCCTTGCAAGATAGTGCACAAGTTTTGATCCAATGCATATGAGATTGAACTACCCATGGGTTTAGCCATATCTCCTATCTTCAATGTTTCATATTTGTTTTGTGAGTGTGTAAATGGGTACCTGTTATATGGACACAAACACTTCAATAAATCATTGTTTTAGAAACATGGGGTTAGTAAAAGCATAAAAAAACACATAAAACCCTCTAAAGACGACCTATTGCCTTCTAATCTAGGAAGAGTATGAACACCAACATATCAGCCCTCAGAATATGTTGATGGAACAGTGACCAATACAACCTAAATACGAAGGAT
>MU228370.1:50515-60591 GCA_018584345.1 Thuja plicata | reverse complement strand
GACATTAAATTGATTAAAAGAATTATGCCAAACAGTAACAGGGTCGTTTGGACATAACTCGAGGGTATGATCACACTTAGGGAAAATAGGGTCTACAGTTACGATAGACCGAAATTAGGTGGTTACATGTTTCAATATAAAGGTACCATTTTTTTATTGAGGTAACAATAGGTTTTGAAGGGGACTCTGAAACCCTTTACAAACTAGGAGAAAGAAAGAACATTAAAAGGATCAAGAAGCAAAAACTACCTTAAGGAAATAAAAGAACCAAAAGAGGGCAAGCCACAAGATAAAACACTTAAAGATCCATCCTCAAAAAAGAGCAGAAAGTGGCCAACACACTATCTAGCAAATGGAGACCAAAAAAGCTCCTAGCAAAACAAATCAGTCCAGCATTTTGAGGAAATCCTCAGAATCCATCGGTAGGGCCTGAATATTTTGGATAGACTCCTTTAGGCTCATCAGATCTTTAGGTTGAGCTCCCATTTTATTCTTTGTGCTTGCTCTAGTTCTGGACCCTGGGCCAGAAGTTTTCTCATCCAACTTCACTGCATCATCATCAATGATAATAGCATTTTTATCCATATGATTTCCTTCCAATAGAGCATACAACACATTAAGGTTAGAAACATTAGCTTTCATACCCTCATTGCTGAGGCTCAAGAGCTTCCTGAGAAGTTGCTCATTGCTAAAGGAACTGTTGATGCAGGTTTTGGTGGAGATTTGATAGAAGATGAAGATGTTGAATGGATTAAGGATCTTCCACATAGCAAGACATTACATCCTGAGTATATATTAGACTCCAAAGTGATCAAGAAGACCAGGAAGAAGACCTACAAAGAATACCTTGTAAAATGCAGTGGATTTCCTGATGAATATGCCACTTGGATGAGTGAAGATGACATTTTGAAGCATGGAACTATTGTTGCCAACTTGGTTTCTCAAGGGACTTGAGTTTTTTCAACCCTAGGAGTATGGTGTGGGAGCACCCCATGAAGATGCACGAATAATTAGCATTTTTTTTGGTTTTTTGTGTTGTAATAAGGTCCCATGGACCATTTCACATCATTTTGTAATGTCTTGAGACTATTTTGTAAGGCTATAAATGAATAGGTCCTTATTAGGCATGTACTGGTCAAAATGGTCAAATTTGGTGAAAGACCTTAGGAGAGTAGGTAAATGATACATTTGGAGATATTTCATGTTAAGGGTAATGTTTCACCTATGAGAAACATAATTTTTGGGTAGAAGGTAGCTAGAATCAAAATTTTCAAAAAATGTAAAAGTTGTCAAAGTTGGAGCAACTTTGGAGCAGAAAATGTAACTTTCTTCTCCAATGACTGTATGGTTCAAATTTTGGTTGGATTTGATTGAGGAGGTTTTAAGAAGTATATTTATGCCTTAGGAGGTCGAGGCATGACAAGCTGTTGAAATTTTTGCATTAATAAAAGTGACTGTTATGAGATTATAATAATTTTTTGCCATTTACTTATTGTGTAAGGACGTGTACGGATTGGGAACCATGATCAGAGCACATTATTAGATAGATTTTTTTATTAAGATTTTATTTTCATCTAGTGTGGCTTTTGTGGAGATTTGAGTAATTTGGAGCACCTTTTGTTATACTATCTTTAAACCCTCATCTAACCAGGGCTTGAAGACACGTTGGTGAAAACCAGACATTCCACCAGATACATTGGATAAATATCTATGGAATGTTAGGGAAGATGATACATAATAATTTTATTTTGGTCTTAGAATGTTCCTATCATATGGAGATTTTTGGGATAATGACCTAGGCCTGGCATCCATTATGTGACATGCCAGGAAGGTGAATAATTTACTTGCAGAGATCAGACAAGGGGTTGGGTGTAACTTGATGATGGATTTGGTGCGTTTATGCCTAAAAAAAATGTTCCAAATGATGTTTTAGAAGGGATGTCCTTCTTATTAGTATTTTCTTTGTAAATTAAGCCTACTAGCCCTTTTAGGCCTATTTGAGCAGTAGGTGTTTGACCCGGTCAAAGGTGGAACCCAGTTTTGAGTTTGGGGTCTGTTGTGTAACTAGGAAAAGGGTATCTAGAAGTGTTTTTTTTCTTTTTTGGTATTTTATGGAGTGATAGCCAATTTAGTCCTAGAATAGGGCTATAAGGAAATTAGGCCTCCTACAAAGCAAATACCCTAGGAAAATATTGTGGGTTTGAAATTTTGGGTCCATTATGATGTTTAAGGTCCAATAAGATAATAAAGTAACCCTTAGGACCTAACCCCATCTCTACAAGGGTTTTGTGGTGTGAACCTTGTGTAGAAAGGGTTAATGTCAAGTATGTCTCATTGTTAAAACATGGGAATCCAATGTGAGAAGTTGTATCACCTAAGGTTGGAGATTGTTGTGCCTTAGGGAGGAGTCAGATGAGTTGTCCAAAACATGTTCATGAGAAATCAAGGAGTTGATAAATCTACATGAAGGAGTAAGAGTCTCTAGGGGAAAGATTGATCAAGTGTTTGATCATATAGTTTGAGTGTTTTGTGTTCCATTGGTGTACCCTCTGCATCACATATCCAAACACCATTGATCATAAAAATATCAGAATTTAGAATCAACAACCTCCCTTTACATGTTAAAGCTAAGTTATCGATTTGTTGAAGTAACAAACACATTTTATTCTCCTAAACTGCAACTTGAAAAACAACAATATCTTCATTAGAGTTTTGATGACCTTAAATAGGTCATTTCCATAGAAATTTTCAATGGCTCATCTTGGAATAAGGTAAAAAATGATTTGAAGGTACCTTCCTCCCATTTGAAATTATGTCTTAGTGAAATACAATACAAGCATTCTATAAAAAAGCATGGGTTGATGGACTAGCATAATCATCAAAATTAAAATTTATATTATCAATAACTTTTTCTCCCATGTCATTCTTGAAAGACAATGCATTAAAAAGCCTACTCAATGATGTTAGTGATTCTATCATGCATTAGACCTTGCTAAGAAGCATTCTATCAAAGTTATGATCCCAATTTTTTTCCCATAATACAAATGCATTTTTAAATAAATCTAATTAATAGTCTTTCTTCTAATCTTTCCCAATAATCTTTACTAGTAGATATCTCATTACACCTCTATAATAATCTTCATTCAACTGTCTGACTAGCTAAGGTAGATCCTCATTGAGTAAAATGTTCATGAATTGCATAAATGAATCACATCAAGCAACTTGAAGATATGTTATATTGTGATCTGTGAAGTACCATCTCTCTATTATAAGGAAAAGTATGTGATGGTATGTTCATATAGAAGATAGTTCATGAAAAAATGTAATATATTTATGTAAAAAAAATTCATCAATGTTTAGGATCATACTATATAATCCATCATCAGTATGAAAGTAGAGAACAAACTATAAGAATCCACTATGTAAGTCTTATTGTAGAATTTTATCTTCTTTAATAACACCAGACTTGCACTAGTGCCCCAAAGATAAAGAATGAACCTGCTACACTCCATGTTAGAAGAAATTTGAAGGTTAATTTTTAACCCAAGATCCAAACCAAGAAACAAGTGTCACCAAGCTTCAAGCAACCTCTTTTTCATATATATTGGAAATATCTTAGATATTATATTCCATGGAATTCTTCCCATCCCCAAGGAGAATGTTGAAATATTGGTTAAGACCCAAGATGCTTGTTTGTAAGAACCCTTCAAGGCTCTAACTCTTAGACTAAATTTATTTGTTTGATTTGTTTAATTGTTTGCAATTGTTTGTATTTTTTCTAAGGGTTTTGCTTAAAACTAAGACATAGATAGAAAAGAAACTTCTAAAATTGAAAGCTAAATATATTTCAGTGGTAGATGACATTCTTTATCCATTCCTCTTCAATACATAACATAAAATTGTTTACATCAAGATAAGACACCAATTTATTGATAAAAAAACCTTTTTGAAACCCTTGCTAGCCAAAAAAGCAACAAGAAGAAGACTTTGTAATTCCACCTTCCATCTCTCCAAAAATTAATAAGTACGACCTTTAAAATCACCAAATAAAGCTTTAATCCAATCAATACAATCTACTCAAACATCTGTCCATAATCTGACAATAAATTCTTAAAACAATCCTTCAAACAACCCAATATTTACCTTTGAATGAAGCCAGTCCTCACAAGCACAATCAAATGATATTGCACATCCTCTAAATGTTGGTGCAATGAAGTCTATTCATTCTCCAATGTCAATACTCTGGAACAACTGTAGAAACCCCAGTTTCTTCTCCAAAGCCAAAGACAAGTCTTCTCCATAAAAAATAATAGAATATAGGCAGCCCTAAGTAGGGTTTGGAAAAACACACTAATTCTCTCTTGTGTGATTTCTAAATGAGTAATAAATATTTATTTCAAATCTCTAGAGTCTAAGTATAAATAATTCTCTTTTAATTAATTGTTCAGTTTTCCCCATCTATGACACAGAGACCCTCAAGTTATGTTATAATATAAAAATATATTATAATGTTATAATACAATTTCAACTATTAATGTTTTTTTGAAAATAAATAAACATCAATATCTCCATTATTTTTCATTTTTTTTTCTCATTGTTTGAACTGGAAACTAGCATAAGAAAACTGCATATGACCATACCCCATTGCTAAAAATAACAAGGCTCCATATTTAACACAATTTACTTAATATAAATAGTAAGTTCTGCATTCGGAGCCCTGTCGACCCCAAACGAACATCACTATTTCATATCTCTGACTGCTTAAGGAGTTGTAGCGCTCATAGGACCCTTTATCCATCCTCATTAGCCTACGAGGGTTAGTAGTAGGCTAATCTACTTAGCTAAATGATGTCAACTAGAAGGGGACATCGCAATCCGCCCTCCCTGAAATCGCCTATCCTCGAGCAATCTCAACTCTAGATGTTGCAATTGTATGCACCCTAAAATGGTCGCCTAGACTATGGGCCCCCATTTATCAATTTATCAAATTCCTGAATCAATGCTTTGCAACATTTTTAATTCAAATCAATTTCCTTGATCAAATTGTAATTAATTCAATTATTTCAATATTTTCTAAGGTTTGATCATTTCATCAATTATCTTATTTAATTAAAAGAAAAAAATTCCTTTTTATTAAATAAAATAATCTTATTTAATTAAAATTCCTTTTTAATTAAATAATCTTATCTTATTTAATTAAAATCTCTCTTAATTAAATAATATTATCTTATTTAATTAAAATGTCCCTTTAATTAAATTAAATAATCTTGTTTAGTTAAAAGAAAATTCCTCCTTTAATTAAATAAAACCCCCACTTAAATCCCTCTTTGTTGAAAAAGGAAATAAATTAAATAAAAATAAATAAAGTTCCTTTTCTTCACACATCTTCCTAAGTGGTGGCCTTCTTGTCTCTTAATCATAGCCTTTGATTTTTGCCTCTTAATCTCTACCGTCCATTGCTCTTTAAAAAGAAACCTCTCATTCTCATTTTATAATGAAGATTTTATGCTATTATTATGCTCCAAGTTTGGAGAGCAATATTGGAGGAGATTTTGAGCACTTGAGCTTAGATATTACAACTTCTCTCTTCTTGTCTTCTTTCATGCCCCATGGCAATCCATTTAGATTAATTTTGCACTTTCATGTTAGATTAGATTCATGTTTCCTTTCATAAATTAATCTTGCATTTGTATTTCCTTTCATAGAATAATTATGCATTGTTATCATATAGATTAATTTCCTTTCTTGCATTGTTATCATATAGAATAGCTTTCATTTGCATGCATACTTGATGATCATGGAGACTAGAATTCTTTATTTTCCTCTTTGAATCTCTCATTTTATGGTGTACTTGCATGGGTACAACTAGGTCAATCTGAGGGCCTCCATTATAAACCCTTGCACTCCATGAATAGAGAGCTATGAGTTGCCATTCGAGACCTCATTCTTGAGCAATCTTGGATACACTGATTCATAGAAGTGTGACACATTTTTGGCGCCCACCGTGGGGCATGATGCTCCTGATTTTCCTTCATTTTATTTAGATTTTTAGATTTTCTAATCTTTACATGGTTATTTTATTAAATTTTTTCAAGCCTAACCCTTGTGTAGGATGAGTTGAAGACAAAACCTAGGGTTGTTTGAAAGATTTGATTATATCTCCCAAACAGCTTGGAGTTTTGGTCTGAATTTGTTTTTGCAGGTTGGCATTGGGTCAAAGGTGTCTCAGTGTGAAAATCATATTTTTCAGATCATTTTTCTGTGAATTATAATTTTTCATGAAAATTCATTTCTGGTCACAAATCAGCAAATTTTTTAGAAAAATTTACATTTCTGGAAAGCTCTTGGAATTCTACAGGGGGTATGTTCTCTGTGTTTTTTGTTTTAATGACAAATAATGGCTTAAAAATATGATCTTTAAAAACTGGTCTGTTTTGATAAATAGGGTTCCTAGGGCACAAATCAAAAAATATTACTAAAAAATTTACATTTTTGGAAAGCTCTCTATTTTTTTAACAGTGGTCTCTTTTTTGTATTTAGGGGTTGGGATCCTAATTCATGTCATATAGGTCCAATCTTGTTGACTAGGTCAAAAATCAAAATTAAAAAAGGGCATTTAATGATTAGCTTGCAATTATTTTTTCACATGGTTCAATGCATGATGTGAGTTGTCATTTGGATTATTTGATGGTTATTATTGCTCCTAACAATTTATTTTCAGATCTAACCCTAGGGTTTACATAAGTTGAATATACATTGTATATCTTATTTTCTTTTTTGCTTGTCTTGCTTGTTGGAGAGTTTGTGGCTTGCTTTCACGAAAAAGCTCAACAAAAGCAAAAATAAGGTAAAATCTACTAAGCGCGTTGCTTTGGACTTGAGGTATTTTTTTGCATCTCTATAACATTTATATTTTGGAAATACAAATGAATCTTTCATGTGTTTAGCTTGAGTGTTTTCTTGCTTTCATAGATCACATTTCCAATTTTTGTTCTAAAAGGAATGAACCTAGATTTTCTTTCTTGCATATATGTTTCACATATTAATTGGGCCCTATGAAAACTATTTATGGTGATATTGAGACAGTGAGATTCATTTGCTTTCCTTACATGCGAAGCTCTTCTTGACAATAGATCCCCTTGTAGGTAGGGAAGGATTTGTTATTATCTCACTTGGTTTGGCCTTCAACTTTTGACGGTACTTTCTCTCTTGAGATTGGTGGTCATTGTTGTTGATATACGAACCTTGGGTGGGGTGATTTCAAATTAGTGGGTCAATTAATCTTTCCTTCTATGTTTGGGTGAGGTGAAGAGGCTAGAGGATTATGCTCTTTTCCCTTTTGGGAGAATCAGAAACTTGGAACCCTTAAATCCGAACCAAGTCCCCATGTGGTTCATATTGTGAATCTTCCTTGTTAGAGAGGGTTAATCGTAGTGGACACTCCCTTTATTGGGTAAACCATGTGGATGGAAGCTCAAGTGTTAATAGCCATTTTTTCTATGGTAGTAACAACCGCTATATAAATGTCCCTATGGAAGAAATCTCCACAGGTGTGGTCTCTTGTTGGGTTGTCAAATCTCTTCAGCATCTCCTGATTGATTAAATTCTTGGACTATGTCAAAACCCTAGTGTGCCAAGATTGGATTTCACCCACTTGAGATTGCAAAAGTTGTAGAGTTGACCATTACTACAAACCATAGTGATACTAAAATTTTATTTTCTAGGACTATGTGTATGACTGAAAAACAATTTGAGAACATACACAAGTAAAATTCTTACGGAGTAGAATACTATGTCACTATTCTTGCTCATGTGCAAGGTTGCTTTTCCCCTTGCTCATTGTTTGAAGACAATTGTTTGCTTGAACTCCCTGATTTCTATATTGCGTGCTTGATTGATGATAAAAATTTGTTAATACATCTAGTTGGTCAATTAAAATGAAGAAATTTGAGTTCCCAAGTGATAAAAACTTTAATAGATCTCCCCAAAAGTGCTATAACATGTTGCTCAACATCCAAATGAACGTAAATGGTATCAAGTTGCACAAAATGACTCTTGGTCTTCTTTCTTCCACATCTCCCATGTCTTCCTAGTCTCCCACTTCCATCATTTCTCTTCTTCCTTCAATCTTCTTCCTAAGATCTTCACGTATTCTTGTTTCTTTTCCTCCTATTATCTAGTCTACCTTATTCTATTAATCTCTTCTGTCACTCCCATGCTTGATTCCTCCTCTTCCAGAACCATGAATTTCAACTATCTTGTTATGGAACCTCTCTTGAGAATAGATGATCTCAAACTCATTTCTCAATTCAAAGAGTGGTATTCCTCCAAAAATCACATGGGTGATAAATTTAGGACAAAAATTTAAAAAAAAAATCGATTGAATCAGATGCCTTTGCTAGGATCATACTAATGATCTTGTCACAACCTCCTTCTTCCAAACATCTTTCATCTTCTGAGTCTTCTCATCTTTCCTCATCATCCAAGCCTTCTTCCTCCACTAGGTCTTCACTTTCCTCTTCTCCACGATCTCATTCTTCTTCTACTTCTCCCAAGAGTCTTACTTCTCTTCTCAAGACATACCATAATGAGCAATGTGATGACCCTTATGATACCTCTTCCATGAAGAGTGACACGCCCATCTTTAATGACTATCATGATGATCAATATAGTGATACGTATGACACCTCTATTCCTAAGAATCCTCCTAGTCGTGTGCTTGTTCTTACTAGTAATGGGTGTTCACATTGGATAGATTGTGATGGTGATCCATATGACTGATTTTGAAAGAGACTTTGATGACTTTTGTGAGTAATACCTGGATGATACATATACTTCTATTGAGGAAGAGAAAGCTCACCACATTGATTATAAACATAAATATTATAAGAATCGCTCCTCTAAGGATTCTCATGCTGAAAATAAAGATTGCACTCTCCAACAAGATCATGTGAATGATGAACCATTTTTTTGTGATAATTCCCTTCCATCCTCTACTTCCTCCAATACCCATACATCTCCTAAAGTTTCCAAGATTTCCAAATCTTTCACAAATCCTTCATCCAACAAAGGTCCTAATGCTTTTCATGCGATTTCCTATAGTTGTCCTCAAGGGCTACCTCTTAAAGAAACTCATGCTAACCTTCACTTGGCTACAAATACTTTCAATAATGCTAAACCTAAAGAGCCTAAGCCTTTATATTCTATAATGCCTACAATAGCTAATCCTTACCCATCTCTTCTCAAGTCTCCCATACAATTCCAACATGCTTCATTGTCCTTAGAAGTGGCTCCATGTCAAGAGGACTCTAAAAATGATAAAGAAAAGAACATAAAGAAAGATCAAGATCAAGAAAACTCCATGTCATCCAATCCTTTTCATGACGTCTCTTATCCGTTTCATGGTTCTTTTGATCCCACATTCCCTTTCTCACTCATTCCACCCTGTCTTAAGTATTCTCCTAAGCAAGATCAAGTTACTACTTACACCATTGAGCTTATTGACAATCAAAATAACCGTCCCCCACTCGCACTTTCCAAAGATGATACTTCCATTAAGGTTATTAAAAATGGTATTGTTACTTCCAATGTTGAGCCTATTGAAAATAAAGAGAAAAATTATGCACTTATGCTATCCAAAGATCCTTGTCAAGATCAAAGTCTTCCATCTTTTTGTTCTACCACTCCATGTTCATTTCCACTTTCTACTCTTCCTAAGTCTTTCCAAGATTCAAAAAATCCTATCAAAGAAGGTGCTCCTATTCAAGATGTTCACGATCCTATTGAAAATCGTGATGCTCACTCTAAAGATGCTGATGTTCTTGGTTGTGATATACACACTGATGAACTTATTGATTATCCTTTTGCATCTTCCACATCCATCCTTGGACCTCCTCCACGAATACTAAGGGCTTCACATTTTCCTTCCATCTTGGGTCCTTATATCCCATCACTTTCCCCTCCTAACCCTCCTAATTCATCATCCATCTTGGGTCCTTACGTCCCTCCATCTCCTATCTTTCCTCAAGATCAACATAGATGCATACCCTTGAATCCTTTTCATCCATCCACCCATC
>MU228370.1:24195-35876 GCA_018584345.1 Thuja plicata | reverse complement strand
TTCATCCACCTTCTTCCAAGCCTATTCCAAATTCAAGAACCCATTCAAGACTTGGTGTTGGAGATCTACAAGCAAGAGATTGAAGACATCCTACCTTTCTACATTTCACATTTTGAAGCATACTTGTCGATTCACGGATTCAAATCCACCACAAAGACTTTTATAAGCAAGGTGAATTTAAGCATTTACTTTGTCCATTTCTACAATTTTCAATTACATATATTTGAGGTTAATTCCAAAACCGGGGTTTGACCAAGGCAAACCCCTCCCCCACAACAAACAATCCTCTTTTTCTTGTAGGTATAGGTTCAGAACAACAGATTTGAGACCAGATATGGATACCCTTTTCGACTTTCTTTCGAACGACGTGAATAGATTCTCTATCAAACCTATGCAGGTTAGGGTTGACATTTGTGGGTCAAGGTCGACCTTTTTCATAAGACGACATCAGAATGGAAAAAGATTTCTAGGTTTTCTTCGTCTCTGCGTTCCGGTTCGGGATCAACTGTAAGTTTTTCCAAAAACAGTCTACAGACTTTAGAAAACATCATTATTTGATCTGCAATATTTCAAGGTTAGTGCATTTCTCCTATTTCTTCAATTACTGTCATATATCATATCTATACATATAATTAACAAAATTTAAGATTCCCTTCTTGTTATTCTCCTTTCAAAATAGTTGATTCATTTGTGCATTAGCCCTTCCTTTGGGTTGATCAACTTGGATCTCCCATTTGTGCATTTGGAAATAAAAGAGGAACATCTTATCTTCTCCCTAATCACAATTGCAATACACAATCAATTAAATTCAAGTAAGTATAAAGTAGGGTTAAGGAATTCAACACACTTTAATCAAATCAAACAACAATTAACAATCAAATTACCTTATCCTCTTTCAACACCTTACAACCCCCCTCTAAATCAAAAACCCCCTATTTTACCTCTTACACATAATATCTAAGGTACCTTCGACTAGTGGAAGATACCCAAAGCCTCAAAAATTAGGATTATTTTTGGGCAATATTGCTTCTTTTATTCCTTGATTTTCATTTCCCAAACCACTGCATTCATTATACCCTTGTTTCAACATGATGGTGTAGCCTTTTCTATATTCATGAACATGAAGGGTGACAAGAGAAAGTTATTTGACTTGGTATAAGCAATGGGATAAGTCTTATTCTATGGATTCTTCACTTAGTTCTCCACATCTGGTAAAGATTGTGGGTGGTTCATAAACGATTGTGAGCTTTTGTTTTCTTTTGAGTTCTTGTTGAGGTTTTCCATATGTTCTAGGTGAGATGGGAATCTTTCCCACACAAAATGAATCTACATGGGAGTATTCTCCACATCCCTTATCTTGTACCTTAATTTTGAGCTTAGATGTCAAGGGAGAAGTATATTTAGACAAACTTGATGGGTCAATATACTTGGAGGATGAAAGGATTGATGTTTCGCAATTGATAGGGACTTGGTTTGGTGGGGATCCTTTAAGATTGGTACAGTACAAGAAAGGATCTATGTCATCCTAAATGGTAATTTTGGTTTCGTTGTATGGGAACTTCAAGCATTGATGGCATATCCTGCATGACATGTATCCATGGTCTTCCCAAAATCATATTATCCGAGCTTGAGGTCCAATACTTGGAAAATGGTGTCCTGGATAACTTTCCCTATTCTAACAAGTAAGGTGATAAATGGCCTTAGAAGGGAATTATGCATCATTGTAGGCCTTAGTAATGATATTTTTGGAAATGTTAATACAACTTTCAAAGTATCCCAATGTTTGAATTAATTGTATGGTACAAATATTAAGACCAACTCCATACTCTACCAAGACCCTTCTGAATTTTTGTAGGTGGACAAAGACTTTCAAGTGAAGTGGATCATTATGGAAAGATTTGTGAGATGATAAATCTTGTTCAGTGATTGCGACATGCTCGGAAGTAGCCAAGTGTCCTACCACGACTTTAAATTCACTTACATTGATATCGTGGGGGACTGACGACTCCTTGGGGATTAATCTAAGATGGCCTTATGATTGGGTGAAATAGACAGGAGGTCGAAGATGGATATTTGGGTTGAGGTCTTCTTAAGGTGATCCAATAGACGATACTAACTTGTAGGTGGCGTAGAGGATGTGGAGAGTACTGGTGGTCTAGTCGGGGCTCCTTGGACTGTGATTTTAGTTCTACGAGTGGTAACAACACACTCATAATCTTATGTCGGTTAAAGGATCCATTATGGAACGAGTAGGGAAGATGTTTTCTCTAGTTATGACATTTGCTTTTAATCCTTTTAATTAACCAATTTTGTGCATGTCCTGCAACTCATAGTATCTTATATGACTACATCACTTGAGGCATTTTGTCAAATGATTCACAGACCCTGTATAAGCTTCCATACTTTGCATGCATGTCAAATTATGGTGATTTCCAGCAAATTATTTCATTATGGATGACCATAATATGTTAGGAGCCTCCTATGTTAGCATTAGGCATGAAAGCTAGGGAAATGGCTATCCAACCTCTAGGATGTATGCACTTCCAAAAGATATTTAGTGATTTTGGAATTATGAATCAAAGAAGTCTTTTTCTTTTTTGAAACTTGGTTTAGTTATTTTTCTCTTTCTATTGATCCTTTTATCTCTTTGCTTTTGATAAAGGACACAACATAACTTTGGATTGGCTTTCTATTTTTTGTTAAACTTGCTCATAATGCAAATAATGTGTTAATGACAAACTCTTCAATTAAAAAGCTTAAAATCTGGAAAAAAATCTTGAATTTAATTGTTTTCGCAATTAATTATTGGAAAATAAAAGTTTAAAATATTCAAAATAGTGAAGTTGGTTGTGAGCCAAAAAAATGTCCACATATGTTAAAATGTCAATCAGACACATCTAGCAAATGGATTATGCATAAATCACTAAGAATATTGAATTTGCATCATTTTCCCAATTTGTGTTGATGTAGAAAAGTCGATCTTGACTATAAATTGGATTATAGGTAAGAGGTCAACCTGCACTAGGAAAGGAATTAGAGGTCATTAGTTTGATCCAAGTACATATGCCCTTGATGCCCTAAGAATGTTTTGAAGAATTATAAAAGTGTGTTGTGACAAATAACACATTACTAAAAAATGAGTTCCATTTACTTTTTTTTTATTCATATTCACAACCAATGTATCTGAGGCATTTCATCCCTCATATATTCCATATTATACATGTGAGATTATTTTTTAATTTGGAAGCGTATGATCAGACAAGATGGAGTGAAATTCACTAATTCTGATTTTTCAAACATTTATGTGGAAGCAAATATGTTTTATTCACAACATGGCAATGAAAATGAGTAGAACACAATTGTTTTCATATAAAAAACACCCAAAATAATATGGGGTTGTCCTCTTAGTGAATTCAAATATGGGACATTATCAAGTAAGATGGAGTTATATGCACTAGCTATCAATTTCTTTTCTGTCTTGTAAAGAAAAGTGAGTAAAATAGAGTTGTTTCTATATAGTCACTCAGAATAAGGTGGATTTTCTCTCTCATAAGAGTCAGGATGAGTGCAAATAGATGACATTATTTGTGAAATCGGAAGGTGACGGTGTTGGTGCCCAAAAATGATTGATTCGCTTTTGGCCAACTGACAGGTATAATGGTGATGCACCTTTTGATACCTCTGCAATTTTGGCTTAATCAAGCCAAGGCTACCAGTAGGCCTAAATTAACCTTAAACAATCAAATTCACTATGTCGCACCATTGCGTACACAAAACAAAGTTCCTCCAAAGGTGGTGAATGATCCTTGGAGGAAAGAAACAAATCTCCTGATAATCTCTACTCTATAAAACTTGACTAAAATGGATTATACTAAGGACTGAAAATTAATGCTTTTGAAATAATGGTTAAATAATCTACAAACTACAAAGTATGAACCAAATGACAATTTCCAAATAATGATTAGATCAGTGCCTTCTAAATACTTGAGCTATAGAGTCAAAAAATTCTCAATCCTACGTACAATCAGAGACAGTTTTAAAAACTTGCTTTTAATAAAGCAAGACTATCACTTCACAGGCTTCCACTTGAATTATAATTCAAAACAATCTATATAGCTAATCTTAACGAATTTAACTCAAATTAAGAGATCGATAAAAATAAGAGAAGATACACAAATCTTTCAATTGATATTTAAACTATATATATTAATTTTGAATTATGATACTCAGGGAATTTAACACAATGAAACACTCTATAAAATAGAATATCCGAAAGACTAATTGAAAATATATAACTTATAACCACAAATAAAAAGAAGAGCACTTATCTTTATTAATGTTGAAAAAATAGTACATTAGAGTCCATGTTGTAGTTGTGATCAAATTCTATCCTATTAAAATATGTATTCTCTTGTCTTGTATCTTTACATTATGCATATATATGTGTTTGAGTGGATTTCACACCTCTTTAGGGTGAAAAGACATAACCCTTATTACAAATTATTTTGAAAAAACAATAAACAAACTAAAAAATAACTACCTAACTTTTGGATTTGGCTTTGGCTGAAAATCCAAATACCTTGTGAAAAGTTAATATTTCTGCTAGAGATAGGAAATTTGATTTCCTGAACTGGGTCATTTTTAGATTTTTAAAATTTGACAATATTCATCCACTGTTGGCATCATCTTTTTTCCAGGTTGAAATTCAAACATTTTCTGAAGGCTTCAATTAGTTAATTCTATTTATTTGTGTCTTAAAGATTCCTTCCTTTGATTTTTTTAGTATGGAGAAAGTTGCTTCTTGATAATGGATTGGGACTTCTAAATTCTCAAAATTTAGGGTACCAACAGTGGCTCTTTCTGGGGACATATGCTCCCTATGAGCATAGCAAGATTCCAGCTATCTCTGGAGGAGTAGACCAATTATCCACACTTAATCTGATGCAAAGTGAAATTGGGTGGCCCCAGGCCCCCAAAAATTGAACATTGCTTCTTTCCTCTATCGAACACATAATTCTGATCATGTAATACTTTGGATCTCCCTAATACGATGCCACCATTCTCATGGACAATATTCATTTCTTTATTAACATGCTTTGACTTTTGTGTACTCTTAGAAAATTTAGTAGGCGCACTCTAATCCTTGCTAAATAGAAGATCCCCATGCATTTAATCAACCCTACAAGTAACTAGATTAAGCTCTTCTGCTTGGATGCCTTTATGTACACAATCTTCCCTATACTCAAGATGTTTCTCTTTACTAAAATGATTTGGAGATAACTCACATTCAGGAACTTCATTCTTATCAATAATTTGATCAGACAGGATACTCGGATAATTTTTGGAACTAATATTCAACACATTCTCCTCATTATGTCTGTTTGATTCCATCTCATCTTCACATGTTCGATACAACTTCTTCTCATAGGATGATATAATGCATGTCTCACTTTCTGAATACACTTTCCCACACATACTTTGAGTTTCATCATCTTCAAAATAATCACTAGGTCCACTGTCTTTATCATGATGTTGATGGACTTGATTGCATAGAAAATATTCTTCAAATAATGGATTCTAAAACATAGAGAACACAGATTTATCTTCCTCTACTTTCTCTTCAAACAATGGATTCAAGAATATAGAAAATTTAGGCACACCTTCAGGAGATTTTTCATCAGGATCATTGGATGTTTCATCAATAAGATTGATATCTTCATTGACATTATTTTTTGAAACTTCCTGTTGTTTATGTTGTATGTTCTCTTTCATCTCCATTATTTGATTCTTGACAATATTCATCTTCTTGATCTACTACCTCTTGCATATGCTTATTCTGATGGTTATAGAAAAAAAATGGTCCATTCTCCTGCACGTACTTTTGATATTCAATATTCAATAAATCTGAAATTTTTTTCATACTGAGAAGATTCTCCTCATGATCATGATTTTCATTTGTTTCCACACAAATCTGATTCGGTGTATATATTTCTTCAATCTGTTCCAAAATTTCTTCTTTATTTGAATCGGAGGCCTCATAAGGTTTTTGCTCCACTTTATAATACTCTTTCATTTTCTGAATAAGGAGCTTCAAATCAGGATCCTTTGGCGAAATTCCCAATTCACGAAATCTTTTCATAATTTTCTTGTTTGAAGACCTAATGTCTAAGGGTATCTCCAAATAGAAACCCATCATCCTTACAAACAAACGGGCTGAAGACTCACCCTTTTCTCTTTCCAGTTTAAAAAATTCATCTAAAGGAGACATGTAAGAGTCCTCTTCCATATTGTGATCCTGAATCTTTTCATATTCATAATGTATGTCATCTTCACTTGCATCATCAAACATATCAAGAAACCATCGCTCAAATTCTCTCCATGACGAGATACTTTTTTAGGTGTCATACTAGAAAGAAAACCTCCATGATCTATCAATGATCTTACAAATAGTTTCATAATCACATCTTCTGCATAGATATGACAATCTAAAATAAATTTACAAAATGCATGCAAATGCTCCATTGGTGATTTTGATCCATCTCCACAAAATTTTGGAACATATTTCTTTAGTTTAAGAGGAAAACCTTTCTAACCACGAGGGATGTTATCAAAACTCAATGGTCTATATACTTCAATAATAAATTTTGGTCTTGGGTCACAAAAGTTTGATACTTTATGTGAATATGTATTCTGGTACATACTGAATATCTGAATTTGTAGTAACTTCTTTCTGTGAGCTATGAAAATTAGGTGTAAAAGAGCATAATAACGAATTAAAATACTCTACAACTAATAATCTAAATTACATACATGCTAAGAAATAAAATAAAAACTTGAAATAAGCTAAATGAAGAAAGTGCAAACCTCCTACAAGCTCATTCAAACTCTATTTTTTTCATTGGATTTGTCCATTTGTTGTGGATGTGTGCTCACAGATGTGCTTCAAGCTTCAAGCTGTGATATCAAACTGGCATTATAACTTTCTCTAAAGGTGGATTTATGATTTGCTCTCAAAATAACATTATAACTCTACATGGAAGGTTGATTGAAAATATGAAAGAAAGGGGTTCCTTATATAGGCAATGGGTAGGAAAACCAAGGGCTCAGATGAAAAGTTGAAGAGAGGTCTAGATGCCACTAGAAGAGAGCACATGGATTGTGCTTCTTAAAGTGCATCAAATTGTGACACTTGTCACAAGAGGGTTGGGTTGAAAGTGGGGAGGAATGTGACCATTTAGATAAATGGGACAATGGGATGAGGGAAGACTTTAGGGGATAAGGCCTCTTAAAGAGGGTGTAAAAGCCTTAATGTCGATGTAAGAGGCATTTATGAAGGTGTAAGAGCCTTAAATGCATATGGATAGGCTTGGCTTGAGATTGTTGACTTTGACTTTGGGGGTTGAGTTCTTAATCAAGGATTAGGAATGTGACATGGTTAGGGATATAATTAGGATTAGGATTAGGAGATAAGAAGAGTGATTAGGGGGATACAAAAGGGTTAGCATGTGTGAAAGGGTTGGGTTGAGTTCAGACTCAAGGTTAGGTAGTTGAGAGAGGTTAGGTTAGGGGTTAAAGGGAATATGAATGAATGATTTAAATGCTTTAACATATTCATTCAATAATATGAGGAATAAGGATTTAATTACCTATTGAGCTATTGGTTGCTTTTAATAATTAATCAGGACTATAGCCAATTAATTGAATTAATTAGGGCTAGAGGATGACATAGGTCAATTAGGTAATTCTTAATTACTTAGCTGATATGTCCTAGAAGGCACTAAATATGATTGATTAAGGTAATCAAATTTAGGTGTCTACATTTTGCCCCTCTTCAACATAGTGTTAGAATAACACTATTTTGAAGATGTTTAAAACAATAGATGACGTGAAGATGTGTATGTAGACAATGAAGTTGCCCTAGAGTGACAATTAGGATAGAATTAGAATAGAATGACCAAGATGATGCCCCCTCAAGATAGTGATGGGCAGAAAAGGTGAAGCATTGGCGGCATCTCGAAAAGACAGCCATGAGAGACATGATAGAAGAAAAAGGAAGGGGGGATAGAAGAATGAGGGATGGGATAGTCAGGTTTGCATCAAGGATGAAGGGTTAGGTTTGAGACGAGATTTGATTGGACTAAAAGGGATGGATTTTCTAGGGATGGGATGGTAGGAAGGGTTTTTATTGAAGCTTAAGCAAGGGGTATTCTGGGATGGAATACCGCCATGTAGTTGAGCACTTATTTTGATATAGCAACGCTAGAGACCATGCCAAGGTTACTAGGAACACAAGGCCTTGTCACCGGTGTTGTAAAGGAGTGACACAAAAGACATGCAGGGGTTGCCCCAGCATCACACATGAGTCCCAGAAAAAACCATGGTGTAAATGATGCTGGAAAAGCTCACAAGCAAATGATATTTCCCAAGTGCAACATGCAAACCCAAATGGATTACATACATGCAAGGGTCACATCCGACTGAATCACAAACATAAAACAAAAAGATCAAGTTTCATATCCCAGGTACATCAACTCACAACATACCATGATATAAATAATCGTGGCAACCTTGAGGAGGAGAACAACCAAGAGGATCAGGAATGATAATCAAGAACCAAAATCAAATTTCAAGATAAAAAAATCAACCACAAGGTGCCTTTTTCCAGAGAGATCAATGATATGGGATGATGGTTGGATTGAGATTAGGTCAAGAGGAAGGATACATCCTACAAGAACCTAGTGATGATGATGATCTAGATTTAGGTCAATGAGAGGAAGGGTACATCCTCAAGGACCCATTTATAGAAAGATGATTGGATTTAAGTCAACGAGAGGAAGGATACATCCTCAAGGACCCATTTCCATGGAGATGTCAAGTGTGAATCTGATTGGCCAAAGATGTGATGATGATCAAATTGCTGAAACAAGATTTCATCGTAAGGAACTTGCTAAAGCATAGGATTCGAAATGGAACTGGATCACTTTTTGCAAGGAGATTGACCAAGGACACGAGATATGTACAAGCAAGACCAGACTCAAGACTGGACTAGCACAAAAAAGATATGTACAAACTGAAAGCACAAGAAGCATAGAGAGAATGGATGAGATGCGGTAGATATGCATGATGTTGCCTCAGTTGAGCCAAAAGGCTAAGATAGAGGAATAACAGATGGTATACTCTAGATGTGGGAATGAGGTAAACCAAAATAAAATACAAGGATTGGGAAGGATGCACCCCAATGATGATGAGTGGATTGTGATCAAAGCTTGTAGCAAGGCTAAGAGTGTGCTTGGATGGGCTGATTGTTGCCTGACTTGGGATAGCTGGAGGATGTGGATAGGATTTGCATGCGATGGTAGATCACAAGGAGAATTAGGATTGGAATGGGTTGCATTGGCCGCATGAGGATAGCCTAGAGCTAGATACCAATGACAAGGGAAGAAACAAGTGATGAGATATATGAAAGGAGGAATTGGAAGATGGAGGAGATGTTGGGGAATACGAAGAGGAAGCGCTGGATGGAAGGATTTTAGTAGAGGAATGGATGGATAGATGAAGGATTGTGGATAGGAGAGGAGGATTGGGAAATGATAGGTAGATATGAGAAGGTCTCCAAGGACGATGTCACCAAGGAATAGAATGCCCCCACTTAGGATAGGTCATGCATGTGAGGAAGCATTAGGAGGGGGTACGATAGGATGGAAGAGAGGATAACAAGGGGATGACGGAGGTGAAGGAAAGATATGATGACACATACAACCGGGCAATGGACCTGGAGAGTGAGCAGAAAACGTCAAAGAAGAAAAAGAAACACCAGTCTTCTTCCTCCGAAGAGGATGAGGACGACACTTCAGAAGAGGAGATGGACAGTGACGGCGCAGCAAAAAAGAAAGTCACGGCACTTCAAAAAGACATGGAGCGAATGATGAAGGAATTCAAATCCATGAAGGGAAACACAGGACGAAACGACAAAGGGGAGCTATGGTGTACAGAGTGCAAAGAAAAGGGGCACACGAAGGGCTCATGTCCCAGGAAATTATTTTGTGATATCTGTCAATTTATGGGCCATTCCATTAAGGAATGCCCGTATAACATGAAGGCGCGGGGCCCACAAGTCCTCTTTACACAAGAGCAACCGACCACCTCCGGGACGGCCAACACAGTGCAGCAAAACAACAACACTGCATCATCCGGCGGATACTAAAATAACCGACGTGGAGGAAGAGGAAATAGTGATAATACCAACAGGAGCCAGATACAATATGACCCGAAGGGAAGGCCAATGATACAGTGTCGAGCCTGCAACCAGTGGGGTCATTTTGCCCGAGACTGCGACAAAGGTGAGACATTCCAGAAGTTGTGCCGATGGTGCGGCCCTGAAGACCATGAAGATGCGACCTATCTGACGAAACCCGGAGTGAATTACTTGACCGTCAATGAAGAAAAGGTTCTGGCAATTACCCGGAGCCAAACAAAAGAGGCTCGGTACCCCAATCCTCGTACGGAGAAACAACGAGTACAAAAGGCTCGAGAGGACATTGGAAAGGCCATGAAGGATGCAGGGGACCACGCCAGCCCCTCTAGATGGACGGATACCGAAGACAATATCATTGGGCAAATGTTACAAACAGAGATACCAATTAAACTCTGGGATCTCCTACAGACTCTGCCCCAGTTGAGGACAGTCGTACTGAATACCCTCCCCGTACGTCCTGAGGTCACCGTACAAACTGAGCCTACTGAGACAGTACAACCAAACATTCTCGGAGGATCAGTAGCGGATCCTATGTTACTATCAGTAAATAACGGGCGACAACCAGCAGTGGTAGAAATGGGTATCCTGGGGATGATATTGACAGACACCACAGTAGATGGCGGGTCCGGAGTGAATGTCCTCCCAGAGGAGACATGGAAGAAACTTGGTAAACCCACTCTGTGGCCCCCTACATTCAACTTACTGGGTGCCGACCAAAATGGGATCAAACCCTTAGGGACCCTCATGGCCCAGCAGGTGACGATTGGAACACAACCGTTTGTGTTAGACTTCATGGTGATTCCGCTCAAGAAAAGAGGGTATGACGCCATCTTAGGAAGGGGATGGTTGGTCATGGCAAAATCCAACCACAACTGGAAGAAGAACACACTCTCGATGGAAAGGGGAGGATGGAAATTTGCCATCGACCTCCGAACCCAAATGGTAAGTGAGGAAATGGCATCTTCAAAATCAGAACCGGAGGAAGAGCACGACCAACGAGATGAGAATGGCGTAGAGCCAAATGACCAAGGGGTCCTAGAACTTGCAGAATGTTCCGAAGATGAGACACGTTCCATGAATGGGCTCCTCCATTGGCAAATGGAGGATTATGAAATCTTTCAGACATACATGCTCGGAGTAGAAGAAGAAAAAGAAGTATTCCCACCGGAATATGAGGAATACAAAGATGGAGAAGCCGAAGTAAACAACCGGCCAGCTCACCAATTTGAAGGGGGAAAAACAATCAAGTACGAGGAACCATCCCTCCAGACCATCAACCTTGGGGATGAAAAAGAACCGCATAATATCCTGGTAGGAGATGATTGGGATCCAGTCCTGAAGACAGCAGCATTTAAAATTTTCACGGAATACAAGGATGTCTTCACCTAGACCTACAAAGACCTGAAAGGGGTCCCACCTGAATTGT